>JBBPLD010000006.1:0-115273 GCA_038089555.1 Chalciporus chontae
GGCTGTTATTTAATCGGTTTATTTCCGGACATCACCTACATTGTTCGGTGATTGCGGGTAAATGGGGCAAAATGGGCACAATCTGTCACATTTGCGTCGTTGTGCGAATTGAGGTTTTTCCTGATGCGTAGTGACGTTGTGTCTTTTTCTAAGGCATTTCCCATAGAAATGGTTATTCAGAGCGTCGAGCTCCTTGGACGCTTTATCGTGGAACCATATGATGGTGCTACGCTTGATCTCGTCGGATATCACGGGGGCATCGAGTCGTAGGTTATGCTTTTTTGCTATTTTGATCATTCTCCGCAGGCCTTTCGGTATTTTTCGGATGGCAGGGTTCCAGGATTGGGTAAAGCAGTTTACTCTCAGCGTGGGGTCAATCACTGGTTGAGGGCGTGCATAGTGCGCGAGTATCGAGTGTGCAAAGTGGGCCCATGTCGGGCGGTGTGTTTCTTCTGACAGCAGCCCTGTCAGCCATGTTAGCTCAATCGCTTCGTTTCTATCTTTTAGGTTTAGGAGAGCCTTCCCTCCTTTGCTAATGGGAGCTTCTATAGCATCCATTCTTATGGCGGGGATACCTTCCCCGTCCCAGGCAAAGTTTTTGAGTTTCTTAGTGAGTGCTTTCTCTATGTCTTCTGGCATTCCTTGCGCTTTGGTCAGGTATTGTGTACACCCCCCTATGGTCCACTGTAATATGGTTTTTCGACCTTCGATGGTGGGGTGTGTTTTTTCCCATCGTTCAAGAGATTTATCAATCCGATCGAGAATAGGGGACCATATGGCATGATCGTCGGTATGGTTCCCCAGCCATGCACCTAGAATTCGTATTGCGGTGCCTTCTTTGGCAATGTTTATGTGCGGTGGAATGGGTTCTTGGCCGGGACTCAAACAGCGTCCTTCCGTCAGTTGTGATCTGTGCGAATAATCGTTATTAGCTACAACTCTACCTGATCTCCAGCACGTTTGGGGCAAGATCCCTCGGGATCGGAGTAATCCTCCTCCAACAATCTACAAAACAACATACACCATATCAACCGCATTCCCTATCCATCCATCCATCCATCCTCACGCAGCAGCAGATGCGGAGAACGTGACATTCGACACACCGTCAGCAAGGTCGTCCATACGTTCATCAATGACCCGCGTGACCTGGAAAGCAAAGTGTTGAAAGTCAGGTTGCGCTTTTGTTCGCTGTATTACATACCTTTCCTATCGCGACGGTACGGCCTGTAACAGGGTACATGAGGTAAGAGAACGAAAAGAATATTCAATACCCACCTTCGTCTCGCAATGTAAAACGCCCAAGCTGTGGGTAGTCAACGAACCTCTCGACGCAGACCGGAAGGGGGGCCTCGATGAGTGCCACGATTTTTTGACCTTCGCGCAACGGTCACGGTACCGAGACAAGTATAAAATTATGCTGCCCACCTTTTTTTGCGAATTGGGGGGGCTTCTTAGACTTTCGCCCTGTTGCTTTGTCGAAGTAATGCAGCAGAGCCTAAATGGCAGTCGATATTATGGTGACGGATAGAAAGGATACGAGCGTACCGGCAATGTGACTTCTTCCGACAATGTATGAACATGCATGACTGCCGAGTATCCAGCGCAAATGATGTTCTTGTGCTCCAAAATCGCCAACTGAGCTTCGAACTGCCGCACAGCACGCACGGAGTTCCTCGGACTTGTAAGCACAAATCCAGGACTGATGTCCTCGTCCTCGACTCCTCGTAGCCTGACTCGTACATTATCCCCGCATATCGCAGATGCTATCTCCTCCTCCAACTCATTGTAAATTGCGGTGACCTCCACGTTCACTTTGTTGGGCATCAGAACGAGAGGGTCTCCCTTGCGAATGTGACCTGACTCAATCTTCCCGACCACAATGGAACCCATGTCTTTGTACTTTTCGGAGACCGGCATCATGAGTGGTGCATTAATCTTTCGATCAACCATTGGCATCTCGTCTAAATGTTGGAGAAGCGAACGTCCACTGCAAAAAAGGTCAGTAATCGTATACAAAGATGTGTGAAGCTGACATACTTCCACCAGGTACACACCGATTCCGGCATAGAGTCCTTGATATTCGCTCCAGTATAGGCTGAGATAGGTATAAAGGTAACATCCTTTGGGTTGAACCCGGCAGCCTTGATGAAGGGTATCAGCTTGTCCTTGATTTCGTTGTAGCGGGCTTCTTCCCAGTTGACGGTCGGGTCGTCCATTTTATTGATAACGACTATGATTTTGGATACACCGACGGTTTTAACGAGCATGACATGCTCTCTCGTTTGACCACCTCTCTCGAAGCCAGTCTCAAACTCACCCTTGCGAGCTGAGATGACAAGGACAGCGACGTCTGCTTGGGCGGCGCCACTGATCATGGAAGGAACGTACGTTTTGTGCCCAGGAGCGTCCAGGATAGTGTACCGGCGGGAATCTGTCTCAAAGTAGGCACGGCCGACTTCGACTGTCTTGCCTTTGTTACGTTCCTGTGGAGTGGAATCGAGGGCCCAGCTGAGATACCAAGTTTCTCTTCCCGCTTCTTTTGCATCGTGCTGATATTTTTCCATGGTTCTTTTATCAACGACGCCTGTCATGAAAAGGAGATTGCCGCCTAGAGTACTTTTCCCAGCGTCTACGTGACCGATGAAGACGACATTGAGATGTTCTTTGACTGAAGGCCGATGTCAATACCATGTGGAAGGAAGGCAAAAGGCATGTACTGACTATCGCCGAAGAGATCCTTGAGCACTTCTTCATCAGCAGCGGATTGGACCTCTCGTGCGATCGCATTGGTGTCCGTTTTGGATTTCTCGGTAGAGAATATCTTCTTTGATACCGGGGGTGCAGGGGAAGAAGAGTGTGAGCCTGGATGTGAGGGGGCCGGTGTTGCGGAATCGCGTGATGATGCAAGAGCAGGTGGGGCGGCGGCGGGCTTGGATGCACCGATGTTGAGGGAGATGGTTGGAGGAGGAGGAGGAGCTTCTGTGAGAGGAGGACGTTCGATGGGTGGGGGCTGCTGCTGCTGCTGGGGAACAGAGAACGGCCTGCCTGGCACGAACTCGAAAGCGTTGATGTTCAGTTTACTCATCGCAAGACGAGAGGACAGTCTCAAGGAGTGTCTGATCCAAGTCTGATCAAACTAAGATCTATATATTTTCATATTTATCACTTATCATATTACTTATCATGTAATTAAGATAATTATCTAATCATCATTCCATGTCTTCCCTCCTCCATCTGCTCACCATTGCATCTCTTCTCGTCGGCCCATCTGAACAGGACACAGACAAAACACTCGCAGCAAGGATCACCCAGTTCCACTCTTCGTCAGGAAAACCCACCCCAGATCTTGCCAACTATGTCCTCCGTGATCTTCAGCTAGAGACTGCAAAGTGCGCGATTGATGTAGTCCAACGCGTTCAGCAGCTCCTCGATGCTTTCCCAGACACATCAGACGATCGCCCTGCCATTGGCACACGTGACTTACATCTGCTGCGCACCCTGTTGACTATCGTCTTTCGATGGGGCATCAATTCATTACTTGGTCGACTAACGCTCTCATGGCCCACTAAGCAACACACTACCCCGACGCTCACCGATCCTTCAACTTCGCTCGCAGACCTCAGGGAACTATCCGCCTTATTGATCTCTCTCATGTCGATCCTCTTCCCCCGCGGCGTGCATGCACCACCCCCACAGACCCTGATCACAACAACAATACTCGACAGACACGTTTCCGATCTTCTCAGAGCATCTATCGCTCTTGGTTGGCTACCCAAGTCACTCGTTCCAGAGGAGGACTCTTCTCTACCTAACTTGCGCCAACCTGTACTCCGTCTTCTAGAATTGTGCGTTTATTCGCTACATAGCTATACATATCATTCAAATTCTCTCTGCAAAGTCTCCCTCTACCTCAGGTAATGACCGATCTGGGCGCAATATTATCTAACTTGCCGCCACCGCCTCCTCATGTCCGCAAACTCTGTTCATCATTGCTTACCAAAAGCCTGCTTCGACCGGGTGGTGTACGAGCTCTTTTTGCCGCGGTGTTTGGCGAGCAAGAGGGCTCTGATGATCCACCGCTCGAAAAATACGAGCGCACAGCGGGTATCCTTAAAGTTGTACCCGCGGGCCTCAAGCCGGAGGTTCGAACATCGTATTTATTACTTGTCTTCTCAATGCTCAAGTTTTTTTCCATAGGAATACTTTGCGACCATCATCCCTCCACTGATGGACCTCTTGTCCGATGATGTTTCTGTGACTTATCGGCGAGCTACATCTTTTGCCATCTCCCGGATGTTGGACTCCGCGTTCACGCATCATGCACTGGTCTCCACTATTGTATTACCTGTCATACACCTCCCAGTAATGCAAATATCGACGGATTCAAACAGAACCCAAGAAGGCCTGTCAGCGGTCTTGTCTATGACACCGTCGAGGGCGCTTTCTGCTCTTACCATTTTCCTCCTCAATACGGATCCATCTCCCATTTTGATCACCGTCATTTTATCACCAGTGGTGCCCGCTCTATATGCGTTGATGTTTCACCTTGACAAAATGAAGGCATCCGACCCGGTTCTCAAAGAATCAGTTAAAGGTCTACTTAAAACGTGGGGTCGTGTAGTTGAAAGACAAGAAGGGGTTGACATCCTCGAGTCTATTCTCCGAATTGAGCGAATCTACTGGGAGGTGGACATCTCGGGTGAAATCAAGCGTGGCTCATCAGAGTAGGTCATGCTTCTCCTCGTGTCCTTGTTTCATCTTCTCAATTGCCTCCAGCAAGCCAACAATGCTTTCCTTTCTCACACCGGAAGATTTGAAAAATGGAGGCGAGTCAATGGTGGAGAACTTCCTGGACCTTTACCCAGATCCCGCACATTTCGTGGACTATATCAAGTCACTCAATCGCCCAGATATTGCTTCCGAGTTATTCGTAAGGTTTTTGGAGACCTACCACTCGGCAAAGGTTGAGCAAGACGCTTGTCCGTCAAGGTCTGAACCGATTACCCGCCCGGAGGCATGAACTAATCACTCTCCAGAGTTTTATTGTATCTTCAAATGATTGTTCAGATGCAGACACATCTCTCGGACGATTCGTCTCCAACCAATATCCTTCGCAAACCTGAGCATGTGCTATTATTCGTCAAGCATTCCCTCCAGTCCCAGGGGGCATCTGCTATCACCACGATTCCTAACAAACCTGCGCGTTCGCGTGGTCTTGGGTTGGACGATCTGAGGATTGCATGTGACTCAGAAGATGCTCTGGAGGATGGTGACAGTGATGACGAGGAGCCAGGGGATGGAGATCAACCAGAAGACAACATCACTGAGACAGCAATCAACTTGTTCCTTGCTGTGCTGGAAGGTGCGCCAAGATTTTATCTGAGACTCGCTAGTGACCATCCTCACAGCCAACCCTGAATTATCGGCACGAAATGCGCCGGTACTCAACGAGATCTTCGCGCTTCTTGAACCACTTTCCAATGATGCATCGGCTTCAACCAGGATGTTAGCTCGGGAAGCCAGAATGGTGATGACTGCTCGGCTTGCATCTACTTCGACCTCCTGGCCCGCACCACGGGGTAAAAATGAAGAACTCCCCCAAGAAATTTATCAAAAGGCTCTAAAGCTCCTTCAGGACCCCATCTTACCTGTCCGGGCTCATGGCCTCCTCCTGTTAAGACAACTCGTATCATCACGTCCCCATACTCCCACTATGGCAGAGCCAGCGTTGGTTCCTGCTATCATGTCAATCTTCATGCAGTCTGTGCAAGACGACGATTCCTATATCTTCCTCAACGGGGTCCAGGGTCTCTCTGCGATGGTCGATGCGTTCGGTAAAGAAGTGCTAAGTAATCTCCTCGAAATGTATACGCGGAATGTCTCTGGTGTCGCGGCAGTGACATTATCGAAGCAAGAAGTGGACGCTAAGGTCCGCATTGGCGAGGCTCTTGGCCAGGTGATTAGGCGATGTGGAGACGCGCTCAGTGTTCATGGTACGCCCCTAGAATGGGCCGACTGCGCTATGTCTGACAACCGAACCAACAGCTGACATTATTGTTCCTCGGCTCATCTCGGTTTTTCGTGCATCTCAAGCTCCAACTGTCCTCCGTACATCCGCCATCTCACTCCTCACCGAGTGTGTGAAAACGAGCTTGGTTTCCGTTCTTCGTTATACGAACGACCTGATCACGGGTATGATTGATTTGCTTCAAGTCGAAATGGTTTCTATGCCCCAATCACAATCGCAGAGAGAAGGTGAGGCCGAGAAGAACAACACACTCGCCGAGGGGAAGGAGGTCCTTGACTCCAAGCCTACTGTTGTCGACTCCAAGCTACCGCCTCTGCGACGTGCCGGTCTGCACTTCTGGACGCTGCTCCTCCAGCAGCTCACACGCGCGATATATGATGGCGCGGTGGTGGAGAGCTTACCGACGACATTCCTCAGACGAGCCAAGGTCACACTGGGATATATTGCCTCGACGGATGCAGATGGTAGAGTGAGAGTGATGGCTCGAGAAGCCAACGAAGCTATAGACCAATTGAACAGAGCTACTCTAGGCATGTAGTACGCTCGGCATACAATGTGGTTAAGGATGTCTTCCCCGTATCTGTCTCAAACCCCGGGTTCTTGTAGAGTCCGAGTCAATGAAGGGAACCTGTTCATCTTGGTCCCACCACCCAATGGTATGGAGTGGAGAGCAAAGCCATGGCATGTGGATATGGCTGGAGAGCCGCGATACCACGGGCAGCCCGAAAACCTTTAGAAGTGGCAGGCGACATGTATGTCCATCATGAACATATCTTCACAACGGTGTGTAATTACCCAGGGCTCTACTTATCTCGTCCACTCTTCTCCGGAACATCTTCCATTTCGCACTCCCAACGACGAGATAGGGATGCTGATCATGAAGAGGTTCGGGAGCGACATCAAGTTTCAAAAACGGGTTGGAAACCGCTTGGTAAAGAGCCATATGTAAGGCTTTGAAAGCCTGGGATGGGGTAAAGTCAAGCATAAGTCGCCGGAATAACAGTGATGAAATGAGAGACTGACCATGATCACTTCTACGTCCCGGATAACAGAATCCGTCAACGCGAGCGCGAGCACGATCTTTACTTTGAGCGGGGTGACATAGCCGTATGCAGCAACGTCGTCCATGGTGTACAGAAGTCCTAAGTAGCAGTCTGAAGATTTAGTCGTTCCACCAGCTAAAGTGGTCTTCATTCAGATAGTGCGCTGTGTTTCGTATGGATAACAAGGCTAACTGCGCTCTTCGATGACATCCAAACTCGTGTGGGCGACATAGTGATACTTGAGTTCGTCCCCTTTTTGAAAGGTACGTATTAAAATTGGGTGATTCTGGGGCGATATGAAAGCGACGGCGTTCAGACGAAGTGGTGGAGGCATTGGTTTGGTCCCAACTACGAGGCATTCACTCGCTGAAGACAATTACACAAACTAGAGTAAATAAGAGCAATAAGTAAGTTACTAGTCATCAGGTTGAGACAGCCTAGACGCGAACCCATCAACATCAGTTGTTATTAACCCTTACATTAACCATTACCTTCTTAGCGAACTCGAAGATTCTCTTCTGAGCGGCGAAGAGAAGAGCTGCTGTGAGTACACTTTGAATGAGCTTGATTGATGCCCCTTTATATAATCCCTGGAGTCCTTCCTCCTTGAAGATGGTTGAAATGCCGTGGAACGTATTTTTGTAGCTCTCAGCGCGGGCGTGTCCCACCTGAAGTCGACTCTTCACAACACTTGAGAATTCGAAGCCGCGTTAGGGCTGCGTGAACACAAATGTGTAAACTTACATGTAGGGGTAGGTGGTTGCGGTAGCAACTTGCATAATGTAAGCAAATGGCGAACAGGTTTGCGGCGAAACTCACCTAGCTTCGAAAAGGCTCCCAGAAAGAAGAAGTCCCAGTCACTCAAAGCGGCTACACCAGAAGCTCGGCCAGCTGCACGGAGTCTTGCCGTGCGGCTCTTGATCAACGCGTTCTTAAGTTGCTCGAAGACAGTATACTGAATGACTGGATTGATGACTAGCGCGAGAGCGGGTCCGATGCCCCTCCAAAAGCCAGCAAGGCCATCCTTTGATAGGATCTTCTCGATGGTCTCGAGTATGCCAAGCTTCCTGGGCTTCTGTACAGATCCGCCAAAAGGCTCTGCTTCTACACTGTGAACCGCTTGCGAAGTCTGCACGACCCAGATTGGATTGCTTATGATAGTTGTTGCAGAGCCTGTATAGTAGCAGTCGACTTGCCTGTTAGACAACTAAATCGGATGCGCAGCCTTACCTGCTATGAGGCCTGCAATGATAGACTCGACAGTGCTGAGAGCCTTGGACCCTGTCCTTGAGTTGAGAATAATAGCTCTCGAACGCTCGTAAAAGTAGTAGTAGACACTGACGATGCAGATTGAGGAGATTGAATGGAGACAGACAGTTATTGTGACCTCACCCGTTCGTGACTGCGATCCCTGCTAGACTGGAGCTCAATCCGCTGTATAGACTAGGAAGTCCTTCGCGCCTGATGATGTCAACTATCACCTGCACCCATGTCTGAAATAGTAGTATGTCAGCGGCAGGAGCGACATTCTGGCATCGCAGACATAATACTTACCTTGTCATCCTTCTCAGTTTCGACTGCTGCACGGGTCGAGATGACAACCAGAGGGCTATCATCCAGTTAAGGAACACAGAACAACTTGAAGTATGGTGTTACTTGCTAGGTGGCTGTCATGGCTACCATTCCTCCAACAGCACCAGCCATAGCGTGGATTGCGGAGTCGCTCATGTCTTCAGGTTCGTTGGAGACGGATTCCAAAATATTAGTGGTTCAGTCACACCAATTCAAAATCACATGTCGAACGTCAACGTGATTACACTCGGGAATGTGTCTAGCTAGTGCGGTAGTCTGATACAAGATTTCATTAGGTATACAGTGCGGTGAGGGTATGTGTTTCAAAACCAAAGCAAATCATTGTTGGAAGGTACCATCCTGGAGCTGATTGAGAAGGCTCTTCATTTCTTCCACGTCCTTCTTGAAGGCACTTGAACTCGAACCGGCCTCAGCTCTGCCTGAAACATTGAACGCGTCGCCAGAAATTGCTTTTCCATCGTCCAGAGCGAGCCACTTGTCCAACTGAGCAGATACAGCTTGGGCCTTTAATCGGTAGTGAGTACGAATCACGTCGCCGAATGGCTCTGGAGGAGCTTTCATATGTCCCAGCATCTGAGGTGGTTGAGTAAGAGCCATCGAAACCGGCGAACACGCTTACAGCAGTCCTTACAACCATTCGTCGCACATTTGCCGAATCTGTTCCGAGTCAACTACAAAAAATCGACTATATGGGGGGAGAACGACCTACATGCTTTGGATTGCGGGGTTCCGCCACCATTGGCCCACCCTGGCTCGTTCAAGTAGGGTTCATCGCATAAGATCATGGATTGAATAGATATGAGAACCTAAGAACGCATGTTTGGTCACTACAGCATGCTTCCTCACCAGGAACCTTACCTGGAGCAACGTCGACCGACCCGAAATCCAGCCGGGACCAGTCCAGGTCCCAAGCAGAGACAAGCATACTTTGCCATCCTAGTAAAAAATTAGGCACATGAAACATGTTCAAGCTTCATGCACTTACCGCGTACAGATTCGGGTTGAAGCGATATTTTCCGCCATTTGTCTTAGGACGAGAGTCAGTCAGTACCAAGGTTTTAGAAACAAGACACTACCGTCATGTATTTGACACTTGGAGGGGATTGGTTGTAGCTTGGCCCCAGGAATATGTCGAATAAGAAGCTGCTGAGTTTCAGCTGATATGTCAGGAAACGGAGCAAGTTGGCACCAACCACCCATCCTGGTACCTAAACACCTTGCAAGGTGAATGATCAAATGCGGGAAAGGAGCATGTCACTCACGGTGTGCCTTCAGGCCCGATGATCAGCGCCTTGATAATATCTACACGATTCTCATCCACTCTGAGGAATATCGAAGAGTCCCAAGCCACGGGAAGATTTGTGGTCAAAACAGCCAGCTAAGAAATCACGGAGATGAGTTGAGTGTTAGGCCTTGGGAAGTTAGCTACCTCTTTTGCGATTGCCAATGAACGCTTTGGAATCTCCGAGTTTGCGAGCATTCGCGCTTCGTTATTGAAGAAGAACTTGTAATGCGGAACTGTGTCCTCGTTAGGTGTTGGTCCTGCAGTGGCCACGGTGAGGTCGCAGTACTCGAATCGTACTTGCGTGGCCCAGTCAACATAGGCCTTTCTCCGCTCTTCTTCACTATCGCCGACTTGTATCGAAGTATGGTCGAATGCTGACGAACTCGTAATCTTGGGCAAAGACGCGTGCAACCTATCGACGAAGGCATCACCCTTTGTTTCTCGCAGAGATCGATCGATCGCGTTTGCGGTGATCAGAATTCGCTGACAGAACGCGAGTAATTTCTGGTTCTCATCCGATAAAGTCGGTGATGATTCTTTTTCTTTACCCTTCCCCTTGTCCGCAGTCATTCGCTTCTGTTCCTCTGTCATTTCCTCGACATCGGGTGTCGCTGGTTTAACACCCTCGAGCCCCTTGATGGCTGCCTGGGCTTGTATGACAATAGCCTCAAGCAGCTCACGGGGCCCGGCGCTGCCTTCGTAGACGATTGTGCGTTCCCGAATCACCGACTTGCCTTTGCCAACTTTCTTCGGAGCAACGGATTTGGTCAATCCAGCCACCATGATTGGCATCGCCATCATGCTCGCTAAAGCCTCGTGATTGGAGATGGTCTGAACAAACAAATGAATCAAGTGGCCCCACAATCGAGAGGATACGTACTTCAAGCCACTCGAACAATTCAAAGTATAGGACAGAGCGATCAGACATGTCCGACAGAGAATCGTTTCGGAGGAGAGTCGAACAAAGGAAATTGAAGTGCCTACGAAGGTGTGCCAGGGCGGTGGGGTGGACCATGTAATCACTTGTAAGTGCCCCACCATCTCTGTGCAACGAGGGTAGATAAAGACGTATTTGGGAGAGGAGCGAACCAATTTTCTCGTCCTTAACGCGCTGTTGGGCTTGCGCCTCTAGCTGTCCAGATGTCTAGAAAACCATTAGCTCCAGTCAATGCTCCCGGACGAGAAGTACTTACATCCTCACGCCCATCGCCGGCATAGCCAGTGCCACCTCGGGCTTTCTTCCCCACCGGAAAGGACATGTAGTATGCATCATCATCATCCTCGTCTCCATTAGTGGCAGAAGTTTGAGGATGGGAATCCATCTTGCGTTTCTTGTTACTGGCCTTGACCTTCGAACTCTGTTCATCTGTCGATTGACGCCTTTGCTCGACAAACATCATTTCCAACATCGCGAGACCAACTCCTAATATGACGCCTTGAAGGTTCGAGCAATGAAACAACCTGGCGTCGATAAGTGCATGCGGAGGAGTGTTGCTGTTACCAGCGTTGACAGTTTCACCGCAAGCAAAGCAAAATTCGACGTTGCAACTGGGGCACGATTGCCTGACGATAGAACGCAGATGTTCGATGTAGTTGGAGAACTCCGGCTAGAAGTACATTGAGTTTTCAGCAGAGAGAAACAGTCTCAGTACGACTCACGAAAAGTGTGAAGAAATTGCTCTTCTTTCGATCAGCCTTATATCCACAAGACTGTGGACAGGGGCAGCTGTTGCTGCTCAGGAAGTCATATAGAGCGAAGAGGAATGACTGTTCATTGCCCTCTGGACATCCTTTCATCCAATCTCCCTGCATCATAAGCCTGAGCGGCTCCTTGAATCCAGTAAGAACAGTAGACTCTGCTTCTTCCTCGACTTCGATAACCTCCTCGCGACGATCCTTCGAGAAGAATACTCCTGGAACTTGGTTATGCGCAAAATCACGCGGTCAAGAGACTTGACTTACCCGCGTAAGGGTCAACCTCCCCTGTGGTTCGCTTTGTCTGGTAATCGGAATCGTAGTCAACATAGTCATCAACTGAAAGTGAAATGAGCAAGGTGCTGTTGAGTAATGTCTATGTAACACACCGTCATCTTCATCATCCTGCATATCAACATCTTCGTTCATATCCTCGTGTTCTGAGGTCTGAAACAGGTTCGTGGAATGAATCAATTCGAGAAACGTGGACGTACAGAAGCGAGAGGGGCGCTTGAGAGGCTCATTGGACCTGGTGGACTACCTGTTGCCATGCGCACATCTTCAACATCGTCCGTCACGTCGGCAAACTCGCCCTCGAATATGTTTTCCGCTGCCTGCATAACGTCCTTATATCGACGCAAGGCCGCCCGCGCTTGGGGTACTGTGGCACCCTGGTGGCGAGAACACTGTTGAGGCTTACGCGTATGAGTTGCAGAAGTACGTACCATCTCAACCAATTGACTGATTCCTTTATCCATGGGAGACTCTGCAAACTTCGATGTTGTGTTTGGCAAGTTAGACGTTAATTGCAAGAACCAGCAATGGAGTGGCCCTGTGACTGTCACACGCTGGACCACGAACGTCGTCTTTTCATCAAGTATCACAAGGTTTTGTAGGATTGATGTAGGACATAAATACGAATGGGAACCCGCAGACCCAAAGCAAGCCATACCATAGAGTAACCGTTCAGTGTATAATGAACCAGAATAACAAGTTAGGACTCGAAAACTCGACCATCATCGTCGGGAAGTTTCAACATGATACATACCTCCAAAAGGGCAGAGTTACCATCAAAAAGAAAAAAAAAGATCGGTGAGCATATACAAATGAAACGGTACATACAAGGCCCGCGCGTTAGAACCAGCCGAACGAAACGGTCCCTGTCAGTAGAACAAAATAGACCCAAGTGGGGGGAAACGGCTAACTCTTCGTAACGGAGTGGAGGCTGCCATGATCATCCTGATCATATCCAAGAGGGTATGCGGTCAAGTCAGTCATGAGAGCCAGTGTGTCCAAGCTTGCCCGCTGACGCCCTTGAGAAGTTGAGGGCGGGTGAGGGCCTTCTGGGTTCCCGTGATCTATTTGGAAAGGGAAATTGCCAAGCCCAGAGGAGGCCGTGGACAACTGAGAAGCTGTTGACATGCCCAACATACGGCGACTTGGAGGGGGAGTCAAGGGAGGTAATGAAGATTCAGATTCAGCGGGCCTAGTTTCAGAAGGGAGAGGGAGTGAAGATGCAGAGCTTGCGACTGTCGATGTGGCTGATGGTTGCGGGGTACCAGTGAATTGTTGGCCAAGAGGAGAACGAGGTGGCGAACGAACAGGTCGGGAGGATATAGGAGATGGTGGGACAAAGGGGAACGATTCAAGGATGGAGTCTGCCCGAGTAGATGTGGTAGAGACAACAGATGTACCTGATATGCGTTTTGAATTATCGTGAGCGCGTGCCTGAGCTTGAGCATGTGCCACGGCTCGCTGTTGCTGCTCCTGTAGAGTACCCCCAGAAACAGCGGAAGGTGAGACTAGTCTCGCCATGGTAGTTCGATGGGGAGACTTCTGGGAATTTGGGGGCAATAACCCAACGTTGACTCTTGTGGCGCTGCCAATATCGATGACTGAGCCAGCGTTTGTGCTGATGCTCTCAGGGCGCAAGGAATTCCCGTGTTTAGCCCAGGGCAAGACAGGTCCGTCTAATTCAGATACAGCTTGCGAGACATTGGAGATGACGGATGGTGCTTTGGATGATGCATGACGGTCCCCAAACGGATTACTACGTGTCGAAAGCTCGTGTTCCTCTTCCACCTCATCCACAATGTCTGAAGGTCCAAAAGAGGTCGCCGCAAGAGGTGAACGAATAGATGGACGCGAAGCGACCGAAGGAGGCTTCAAACTATCCGCAGAAAGGTGGGAAGATGGTGTCGCGGTGCCCGAAGTCTGGATAACCTCGGCTTTGGCTTTACCTACAACCTGTCTAACCGCACCCTGGGTCTGTGTGACAATCATAGGGGCTTCCAAAAAGTCACTGGAGTAGCTGGCATTCGACAAGTATGATACCCTTGATGAACCTGAGCGCTGTGACTGGGCATATTTCGGAGAGGGTGTGGTCGGAGTGTCGCGTGAGGATTTGGAGTCGTCTAGACCCAAATCGGTAGGACGAACCGGGCGAACTGGAGAGCTGGGTGGCAAGGCGCCATCTTCTGAGTGGACCGAGCGAAACGAAGATTGAACAGAACCAGGTGGTACCAGTGCGATTGGTATGACATTAGTGCCAGTCGTGCCCGTTGATGCTGTTTGGATGGAATGACCATCGTCGAATGGATTGCCGATGGATATAACTTGAGAGGTGTGCGGGGTTGAACCTTGAGAGCGTGGATCGAGGTCGATGACATTATCTCCCGTGGAAGAGTGCACCCTGACCGTATTCGTCTGCGTTGGTGTTGGCCGGATAGATGGTGGCTTTTCTGTCGGATCGGGTCGATTGAGTACCGCTTCCGCAGGGGCGGGCATGTCTGGTTTGGCTTCAGTAGCTGCCTTGCGAGCCTGACGTGCGCGTCGACGACGGAACAGGAAGAAGACAACCAATGCCCCAACCAAAACAAGCAGAACTGCAACAATTGCCCCGGCGAGGGCGCCCGAACTGATGCTCCCACCCCCACTGCCATTGTTTGCGGGATTAGCTTGACAAGTGAACGTTGGGCAAGCATTGCACGACCTTGTATATCAATGCCCATTAGATATAAAGACAGGGACAGATGAGTTCACGAACTGGCTGATTTGAACGCAGGTCTGGTCTGCTGGACAGTTGCAGACTGGTGGTCGCGATGGGCAAGTAACGCACTGTCTCGGTAAGAGATCCAAGTGCATGATGAGGAAGACGGGAGAAAGAGACAAAAGAGTGTGTATTTGATCAACGCTCGGAGGGCAAGCAGTCGCGAACGCCGAGGCTAGGGACGACGGTGGCGACGAGGAGGAGGAGGAGGAGGGACGGAGTTCGTAGCGATGCTGGCAGTGAGGGAAGATTTGACTGTCAATATTATAATTTTGAAATATTAGCGAGGGAGATTCACACGCGGCCCTACTCTTTCCGGCCCGCCCGTGCCTGATTTCATATGACTGCGGTATGTGCAAAAAGTTTCCAGGATATTCGTACGAGTCACTGTCATGTCCGAGCCCACCGACAAATACACTATCGCAGTGGATGGCTTGACCTATTCTCATAATCAGGGTTGCGATCCCTCCCTTTCAAACATCTCCCTCCATCTTCCGCCGGGATCAAGAACTATCATAGTCGGCGCCAATGGAGGTGCGTGCCTTCCCCGTTCATCACGCCCTCCTGATTCATCTGCCGCCAGCGGGCAAGTCCACCCTCTTGCAAATTCTCGCCGGGAAACGTCTCGTCAAGAACGCAGATATCCGTATCAAAGCCAAGGATGTATTCAGGGATTCTCCGCCTGGCGTCACTTTCCTCGGAACAGAATGGTCGGTGGCATCGTAGTTTTCATCACGACTAACTACCACACGTTTTTGGTCTAGGGCGATGAATCCTGTGGTTCGAAGCGATATCGTAGTATCCGCGTTCTTGGATTCCGTGGGAGGCTATAGACACAAGGAACGCAGAAACAAACTTCTACACATTTTAGACATAGACTTGGACTGGCATATGCATGCGATATCAGATGGGGAGCGGCGACGCGTTCAGCTTTGTATGGGACTCATGGCTCCTTGGGACGTTCTATTATTGGACGAAGTGAGTTCACTTTCATTTGACACTTCGACCGCTCATTCCACGGTATCGCCAGGTTACCGTTGATCTAGACGTCTTGGTTCGCGACGAATTGCTCACGTTCCTTCAGAACGACAGCATCACGCGTGGAGCAACCATTCTTTGTGTGTGATGCGGTTCTCTCCTGTCGATTGTCAGCTCACGTATCCGAAGATGCCACTCATATATTTGACGGCCTTAATTTGTTTCCAACACATGTAGCGCACATGCGCCTCGGCTCTTTCCTAACGGAACCTACCCCCTGGCCATTCGGTCCTTCCAACGGTACCAGTATGGCCCTTTATAAAACTGCTTTACAGTGGCTCAAAGAAGACCGAGACCACCGCCGTGAACTTGAGAGGCAGGGACGTACTAAATCTCGAGGAGCTCGGAGCAACGAGGTCAGTGACCAATCTCTTGACATAGTCATCTCCACTGAGTGACAATGCAGGTTCCAACGGACTCCGAGACTTTCTACAAGAAGTAAGTGTCGTCTTGCCAGCAATCTTATGGTGATAACAAATGTTTTTAGGTATGACTACACTCATTAGACGTGCCGTCTGAGGTTTTTCGATCTCGGGGAATGTTTTGCATTCAACCGCTTGATGTATTGTTTCAACAACAATGTAGCCATACCCTTTTTATCCTAGTCCTCAGCCAATTTCTTACCGAGTCAACGCCACGACGAAACCCACTGAGTCTTCACACGCCTGTCTCCCGGGGGGCAACACTTATGCAGGTGATGTGCTCGAGAGCTACAGCTTATCTTTCCCTCCCTCGCTACAGTGATGTTCTCCCCTCGATCGCCACAATGGCCTTGTCTTTGATTCAGCGCCACGACAAACATTCCGGGTTCTTCTGTCCGTATATTTAGACATGGGAATAAAATAAGGAATATGTGAACTGTGTGATGGCTCAGGAAGAGTCGGGACGAGATTGTAACTAACTCCAGAAAAATAGTCAACATTATGACATGAGAGTGGCTTCAATCGACAAATATCTCCTTGTCCTCGTCCCATCCAAGTGTCTCAGGAGCAATTCCAAGCTGACGAAGCATGATACCCAAAGTGTTGCGAGGAACGTCGATGTCCTCTTCGGGAGCCAGGCTTCTCGTGGCACGAGAATATGAAAGATTGTGATCACGGAATTCGTCAACACCCTCCAGTCTGGTTTCACGATCTTGCTCCCACCCGCGTGACCTGCGGAAAGGTGTCACCTCCGTGGCATCGGCTGAGTTTCTGACGATCTCCCAAACTTCATACGCAACTTCTCGACCTGCCTCTAACCATTTGTTCACAAGTGCAAGGAGCATCTTTTCCTCGTTTTCCTTCTTCACTTTCACGGCGCGCTTAATCGACTGTAGCTTGCGTTCGAGTGTTTGTACGGCGGGCGTGAGGCGTATAGTCGGAGAGTCCGCCAAAGCAGGACTTGGATCGATAAGAGGGGACTTGAACTGGATGTTAGATCTTGATATCTTCTTAGAGGGTACTTTGCGCTGCGAGACTGGGGGATGCATAGCCAATTCCCTCTGATTGTGTTCGTCATCCCGGTTTTGCGCGTGTTTGTGTGCATCACTGCCGTCGGCTTTGAATGGGGTACGGAATGGTGCGGCCAACTTTTTGAACTGGCGGTGTTGGGAAGATAGGGTCACCCGTTTCGGAACCGGTGGTTGATCGAGCTTCGGGCCCAGTTTCTGCATAATCGCAGAATACGCATCTCCATGCAGCTCCCCGGAGTAACACGATACTCACCACACGCTTTGACGGTGGGGACAATGGCGATGGGCCCCCCTCAGCCTAAACGGAAAGAAACATCAGCCGAGAGGGTGGCGTCATTCCGCGTGCTCTCACATCATTCTCATATTCGACTCGCTCCCTGGAACTAGCTTCCACCGGACTATCATGTACCTTGGGTACAGCACAATCCGGCACGCTGGGGCAGATGAAATCCCTCGACTCGAAACCACGTTCATCTGCGGCCTCCATCACCATGTCGTCTCCTTGGGTACGGTCGCAGTGGGTCCTCTTCCCTTCGACGTTCGTCTGAGGGCTTTATTCAACAATCAGACACGTTGCAGGGAGATAAACCTACCATATCTGCATTTTCGGCGTCGCCGTGAGAAGATCGAGATGATGCATACGGCGAAGAACTGAACAGGTGCGGAGGACTGGAGCTAGGGGGTAGGGAGGAGGATGGGAAGTCCTCGAGATTGTCGTCCTCGCAGGTGTCTTGGTTTATGTCATTTAGCTCTGCGCACGGTGATTGGATCGTGTTCAAGTCGCTGCTCGAGTAAGCCTCCTCGTCACCAGATAAAGTTATTTGGGCGGAGGTAACCTCCGCCACCGGAGGGACGACCTGTGCAATTGTGGAACCTTGCCAGACATTGAGGGTGGTCTCCATTTCAACGGATGTGGATTCATTTCCGGGAAGGGAAACGCATATATCGATGTCACCGGACAATATCTGTGATTGATGAGAAAATGAGCATCCAAAGGACCAACATCCCGAGAGTCCTCACAGCATCTTCAGATTGCGTCAAAGAGGAAACCTGATTCGAGCTCTTAATAGTCGAATGGTAGTACCCCTGAGCAGTCCTGGTATCCGACAACGTGGCAATGGACTCAATAACCGAGAATCTCTGTTCGGGCCGCATATAAGCGTGTCGGCAAAACAAACTAGGCCTGAGACTAGACTTCACCTTTGACAAGGAATCTATATTCTGTTTTGCGGCGCCGTGGGTTTCAGCGTCACCACCGTCAGTTGTGGAGAGAAGGCACGACTCTTCCTGCATACATTCACGTTAGCACGTCGAGAGTCAGCCCATTCTGAAAGTGACGGGTGAATCACGTTGGTGTCAGGTCGCGTGAGATTATCTGGGACCAAATTCTCCATCTGTGCGATGTTGCCAAGCTTCTCTTCATGACCGGCGACTAAGTCGGTGACCATTGTGTCTTGGACGGTAATGGTGTCATCCTGCGCCAAGTGAATGTGAGAGCCAACTTGCGCGGGGGAAAGATCTCTAGGCATTATTGGGTATTGTTCTTTCAGGCAATGCTGGTGGTGACTTGAGGGGAGCGTTCGGCGGGCGCTTCAAGCCTCAACTTGAAGTTCAAGTCCCGGAGAAGTGAGTCACGTGGGCGAAGCACCAGTAACATGTATTCTGCAACGTCAACTCAAATCAGTCGTGGAAGCTTAAGGGTGCGGGGACGACTACGGCCGTTCGAATTTCATCCAGTTTACATCACGTAGACCACTGTCTGTATCGTGAGATGTTTGAGGTGGACAGATGTTGCGGACGGTCCGTTCGACTTCATCCACTGGGAGCGTTTACCGTTTTCGTGAGATCCATTCCCCGAAGGCTTTGCAAATTCCAAACAGGGACTCAGATGGCAACAATCCAAATCAGCCGGGGAAGAGGTAGACAAAGTGAACATGCTATTCTGCAGGCGCACATCATTTGTGGACAGCACGAACTCGAGAATCACCTTTTTCGCTTCGCTTGCGAAGCTTCTCCTGTCGTTTGCTCGGCGCATTCTTTTCACTTGGATCTGTGTCTGCGGGGCCATCCGTTGACCGACGAAGCAGGGGACCAACTACGTTAACCCAGATTTTGAACAGGGCGTATAATGGGATCTTAGAGCCATAAGTTATTGCACAGCAAGCAATACTGGGAGGATGCGTACCATCAGGTAAAAGTACCAGAACCAGTCGCCAAATGCACCACTCCCGACTTGGCATGCCCCTGCATAAATACGCGAGGGTCAGAAACCCACAGAAGGTTAACAGGGAACCCCGGACGTACAGGTGACATATAAGATGTCAAAGCACCACTCCGTAACACCAGGTTGGCTAAGATCTTCACCAGAGGAAATGAGTGTTCCAGTTGTCGGATCGCGTCGCGAAGTGCCCATGTTCTCCAGATAGCGGGACAAAAACAGTGCAGGAAGATAAGTCATGACATATATGGCCAGCGAGCCCTTCGAAGGTGGAAGAGAACCGCGTCTAAACAACAGACGAAGCAAGATCGACAGTATGGTGGGGACAAACATCCCGAGGCGAAGATTTCTGATAGTTTGTGCATTCTGCCCAGCTGGGAACGAAAAGCTTGTCTCGATTTCGTGCTGTCTGCAATAAATCTAACGGTGCGCACCTATACGTTTCGCCGCACCTTTAGCCATCTTGCTCGTGTGAGGTCAAAAGTTTGATGTGGTATGTACTGGTACAGTGTTTGCAAGAAGTTTGGCAACAATTGAAATCACCACCCTATTCCACCGTCGACCACTAAGGTCCTAAGGAGATAGTATGGAAAGGGATCAAGGAACAACTAGAGTCCTCGATTTAGGTCGAGAGGCTCTCCAAGCTAACGAGGAACATCAGTACGCTTTAAAGCGTAACATAGAGAGGCTTGAAGGGGAGCTGGGCACAATCGATAAATTACTCGTACGTTCGTTTCCCGACCTTTCAGACCATATCCTCAGATGAAGGGAAAATGCAGGATGCCGTCGACGTTACTGAAGAACCTGACCTCAAGGTCGGAGGGTCCGTCACTATCTCTGGCTCTGTCAAGGCAACAACTCCCATTTCAACACGAGAGCTGTCGTCACCTGTATGACGCTTGCTGGGCTCCTTTCTGTAAATGACCCCTTTGTAGGAATCCCCGTTTTACGATGCTGCTCTGAAGCGCAACGTTTATCAATGCCGGAGTGAAGTGCACCCAAGTATGTTTTCAATATGAGCTCTCCAAGTATAAGCCGACGTTTCTTCAGTGAAGACAAAGGAATTAGAAGCACTTGCGGAAGCTGTACGCACCGAGAACTATCGCACGCACGCGTTAGATCTTCAAAGGTGTGCTCCCTTGCTTGTTGGTTTCGACTCGCTCAACCTGTTTTAGGGGTGGTTCAGCTTTCTCTAACATCCATGATCCTTTTCCGGAGTCGAATAAAGGGGGTCTTGACTGGGATCGGATCGCCGATAAAGTTTTTTATTCCCTGACTTTAGTGTCGTTCCGCAGACTGATCAACCCGGTCGTAGATGTCAGCTATTTCCATGTTCACGCGTACAGCGCAAGAATGTAAAGCTCGGTGGCTTGGGGAACAAAACCCTGAACTTAATCATGCACCTTGGTCTCAAGAAGAAATATTACGAGTCAAGTCTCTCGCCGCCGGGTTCGTTGATAATCAACCAGACTGGGTAGTCATAGCCGAGAAGCTCGGGGTAAGATTCGAAATACATTGTTGCTTGCATCCATTTAACGAGCAAGCCTTTAGACGAAACGAACTCCTCTGGATTGTATGCGCCACGCGACGACGCGGAAATCGCATCAATGGACGACATTGGCTGATGAACGTCTTCTGAAAGCCATCCGAATGTATGGACACGACAACTGGCATCTCGGTACGTGAAGACCAACCAGTTTCAGATAATTCCTTAATTTTTTGTCTGCCACAGTCGCTCGCTACGTGTCCGAAGATGTGACTCCACAGCAATGTAGCAACAGGTTTCAACGCACGATCGATCCTTCCATCAAACGCACGGCCTGGACACCGGAGGAGGACGCTCGCCTCTATGCTGCGGTGGCTGCATATGGCTCTTCATGGGTAGATGTTGCTGCCTGTATACCTGGTCGACACAATGATCAATGCCGAGACCGCTGGACGGAACAGCTGAATCCTAACATCAGCAGGCATGGTTGGACAGAGGCAGAGGATAGGATATTGCTTCATCAAGTGCATGAACTCAAAAGTGCCTCCTGGAAGGATATTGCCGAACATCTCGGTGATGGAAAGACAGAGGATATGGTAATATCATATTTTCCCATCGTGTCTTCAGCTCCTGAAACACAATATCTCCAGTATCGCGCTCGTTACTTCGCTCTTCAAGGGGGCACTAAAAGCTTCCCAGCAACGTCCAGAAGGGATCATGAGGGTCGAAATGCTTCCACCAGTCATGAAGCTAGTTCAACGGTTTCTACGTCAGTGCAGCATACTGACAATACAGCTCGCCCTCAATTCGCTGGCTATTTATCAACCTCTACCACCATGCTCCAGCCAGAATACCATCACCGAGGCTCACCTATTGTATTCCTCGATCCCGTCGTAGGCTCAGACCCCAAGCTACATAAATATCGCCGACCCCGTCCACCACGGACTGGAGCGAAATTTAAAACAACCACCCCGCAGGAGCTCCAACCTTCCGATGCCCCAGATCCGCCACCGCCACCGAAGAAAAGGAAGAAAAAAAGCAATCAAAACTCGTAATATACAGCAATAGCTGGGGCAGGTGTTGGCCAAAGCACCGGGTAAAGTTCGCGTTACCCTTGGAGCAGTCCTTGCCACGAGTCCGATCATTCCCCTGTAAACTCTCCTCGGCCATCTTGGTGAACTCACGAGAAGCTTCAACGCGAGTGTGTGATAGGCAGGGTCGGAGAATGCGACGTTGAAAGCTTCAGTTTGGTGGATGGCGGGGGTTATTATTCTGATACTCTCCATCGTTTCCGCGGGTACATCGAAGCTTCCCAGTTGACTATATGGCCAAGTAGTTCGCCATCCTCTTGACCCAAATTCTCTTCTGTCGCTGTCAAAAGATTCTTGAGCGATTCTTGAACCAGTCCCGCAGTTTTCAGTTTCCGTTCGAGTGAGGGAAGAGCCGCTTTCTTGGGTGGAGATGCCTAAACAAATGTCAATGGTGATCGCGATGGCGTTATCCAGATGGTAACGCACCGGGGTCTTCAAGTATGTATGTTTTGGTGGGAGTGGCGGGAAATGGGATGGGAGTGAACGTAATGTGGTTGGCACGACAGGTAACGTCCCTTCGTCATCAGAGGGAAGTAGCTCTGGTGAACGCTCGCGCGGTGGCGGAAGTTCAAACGACGTTTCTGGGACCGCATCTGGGAAGGGGATCAATGCAAGGTGCTGTCATTTGACCTGTATACACCAACCAGCCGATTTGGAGGAAAGGGCAACGTTGTGCAGGTCCTTCCCTTTTACGCCTCTTTCGTGACATGCAAGGAGCAGGTCCTTTGCTATAGGTGTCGCCCTGTTGGCTAGGTTCGCGTACTCGTGTGCTCGGTCATAGAGCGCTTGGACGACTGTGGAAATGGTATGTAGCGCCTCAAGGGGACGGGGGACACGGAAAGGGATACACACATGCAATCACTTCTAGTTCTAGTCTCTGCAATGCACGAGGTTCTACGGCATCGAATTCCCCCTGCTTCAACTGTGACAAGATCAACTTTCGTACTTCCATGGACGCGATTTGTGGGGATATCGAAGAAATATCCGGAGCAATAGGTGGCTCTGGCGGTGGACTGGGGGGTTTAGCTGGCTGGAGGGCATAGAGCGGATAACCTGGGGTTGGAGTCGGCTGAGGAAAGTGAGCTGGAAAGTGTGGAGGTGCGGCTGCAGCTGACATGGGTTGGCCCGGGGGAATCGGATAGGCTGGATAGGCATGATAGTTCCCATACGGCTGATATCCTGCGAATGGAGTAGCCATCGAAGAAACTCGTATGAGAGTCAGAGGGCGGTGTAAGAATGGTCTAAGACAAGGTTCAAGACTGTCCAAGATCAAGCCGGAGTGCGACGACGACTCGGTTTCCAAGCAATTTCCTCTTCACACTTTCTTTCAACCATTTCACAGCTTACTGCCTTCTCGATACACATATTAGACGCAAAGTTACTGTAGATGCCATGGGGCAAGCATTGTTTAAACCAGCATTGAAACCTTCACAGACACCCTCGGTGACCACACCACTTCAAACCAACTCATTCTGTGCCAGTAGACCCCAAATTGTTGGACCTGATACCCCGGAGGCCCCATACCCGATCCAACTTGACGGAGAAGTGCAACATGGATTCGGACGAGGCAGCAAAGACCTCGGGTGTCCAACGGGTGTGTATCTTGGACATACGTGATCTCGTTGCTCAAGTATCTTCAGCCAATTTACCAGACGACTCTATAATGCATATGGCTACTATCGCCAAGCATGGGGTATACTATGGGTATGCCCGCGTATACCCTGTGAGCGGACAATCGCCAGAGCTACGCTCCGAAGACCTTGCCGTGCTACCCATGGTAATGAGTCTGGGGTGGAATCCATTCTACAAGAACAAAAGAATGACAGCGGTACGCAAAGTTGCTTGTGAAACAAATATACGTTGTACAGACCCTCTTTTTCAAGGAAATCCACATCATGCATAAGTTCGACTCTGACTTTTACGGGTGCAAGTTGAAGGCGCTGGTACTGGGATACATTCGTCCCGAACTTGACTACATTTCTCGAGGCAAGTCTTTCATAGGGTTTGGAATGAAAGCGAGATATTGACAATCGGAACAGAAGCCCTAATAGATGACATTGAGACGGACATCAAGGTGTCACACAACTCCCTAGCCAGACCAGGTTACGAGAAATTTGCATCTGATCCATTTTTCGATGCATGAAGGAGTGGAGGATGATCCTGTAGACGGTGATAACATTGATGTAGAGTTATACCATCCATGATTACGCCCAGGCTGGTGCTAGTATCATACCAACTACATGCTTGGCGTGTGGCCGTTGTGTTATACGCAAAATAGAGCGATCCAACGAAGAACTAGCAGGGCAAATTGTTAACTAGATGCTTGGACCGAGAATACCATGCACATACCTGGTCTAAACGCGTCTCCGCTTCTTGGCCCTCGTCCCACCAATCTTGATGTTCGTTCTATCCTCTATTTCCACGACATAAGGTCGTATACTCTCCCCTTCAGTTGTCAGAAACACGCCTTCGACAGCACTCCTCCCCTTTCCAAACCCAGTGAAATGGACAGCAATCGATATGCGACCCTTGTCCGTAATGACCTCTTCCAGGCGCTTGAAGGCCCGAACACCACATTGGTATCCAGCTTCGTGTGTCTTACGGTTCGCGCCCTTGAAACCACATTTACCACTCGTCCACCAACCATTTTGCAAGAGCTTTCCATCGGGTCCGCAGAGGAAGACCTTGGAATTGTTCTTACTAAAGACGCCGTAAAAGTGGTATTTCGGAGGAGGCGGGGTGTTTTTTAGATTGGTTTGTTTGGGAGTGGAGAGGGGGTTTGGAATAGAGTCGTATGAGATGGGTCCTATCGGGGGAAATTCCAAGTGTGCTGGGGTCGGACGCGACTTGGGTGTTGGTTGTACGTCGGGGAAGGGGTTGGTTGGGAGGGACAAGGCCCTTGAGAGTGCTGGGCTGGGACGGGATGAGTTATGGAGGGCCAGTCGCGCAGTTCGCAGCGTCGAGCAGAGTAGCGTCGAGGTCATGGGCCGTTAAAGTAGTCGAGAGCTAACTCAAGTACAAATGTCTAGCTAAACCGTGCGAAAACGTCGACCAACCGGACACCACCGGATAAAACTCTTTCGATTCTCCTCAACATTCAGACAGAAACGATGGCAGTCAGTACGGATGGTCTCTCCTTGGAAAGTTTGCTAACAATCATCGCTCTAGTTCGCCAACGCATTCTACAACACCCTTGTCAAGCGCAACAGTTCGTCCTGCAATACTTAGAAAACTTGGACACTGAATTCAGTTTCGTCCAGGTGTCTACGTGTCCACCATCTTTGCTGGCGCGTTCGCATTCGGTGTCGGCTTCGATGTCGCCGTACAGTCTTTCTGGGATCGTTGGAACAGGGGCGTGAGTTACCGCCAAGTCTCGTTCCAGCCATTCACTGACAGAACTTCTACTAGCGGCAATGGAAGGACATCCGTCCAAACTACATCCAGAGCGATGACTCATGACGCCTCCTCTTCTATTCAACATAGATGTAGTCGTGCGTGGTTGACGACATGCTAATAGAACTTTCTCTTGCACCTTTTCCGAATTCTCGACCAACACTCCAAGTGAACGACGCATGGATGCTTTCATTATCAGCCAGTCGTAATTACGTGTATGTGAATCAAAGATTATCTACTAGAGGTACGCGAGAGGAGGAAACAAGACAGTTTTGAGTGCAACGCGGGATACAGTGGGGGTGATACGTGTAGGGTGGGTAAGTAAAAGTCTAGAGGTGTGCGATTATAGATGCCTGTACGGCGTTGCATGGGAAATGGCCAAATGTGGTTCCCAAGACAAGAAACAAGCAAAGCGAAGCGCAGAAAATCGAATAATGACGTCCGACAGCAAGGACAAATTGCGATGTACGCAGAACATAAACTCACGTAGACAGCATTCCCGGGTCCTCACCAGGCTCCAGAGGACCGAAAATCTCATCAAAGATTTCCTTACCATCCGTGATTAAAGGTGGGAGTTGTGAGACATTGACGGAAGAACTGTCTCGCGAAACTTTGATCCTCCGGATGCGCTCATCGTTCCAAATTTTCTCCAGCGTTTCCGTCAAGTTCTTCAAACCAAACAAGAATCCACGATCAGGTTCTTTGGGGTAGTGTGGTGGGAAGCGAGCATAAATGGTGCCCATCTCCGCGTCGACCTCCGCTTGGTACCCTTTGGAACTTGACATCTGCTGAATGACCGCGCGGTCTGGGGGAGGCGGACACGGAGCCCAGTCGCATCCAGTAGTGGTATGGGCAAAATCAACGATGCGAACATTGACCTCTCCACGTTTCCGCTTTCCATCTGACCATTTCCCAACGGGTCCGACGAGCAAGTTTTCGCTGTGCGTGCGTCGCAAGGAAGTGTGGGCTTCGACCTCGCTCCTGGACCGCGTCTGGGATCGTTCGAGCGATTCCCCACGTTGACTCCGCGAGAATGGGTGTTCCAGAGCCGACATGCGGAAAGCTTCCTGGGCTTCGCGATCTCCGTCGTAGATCAAGAGCAGACTACACCCATAGAACCTGTAACCCTTGAGACGACTAACGATGCGCGCGAGTGTGTAAAGTTTTTGAAGTAGAATTGGAATTTGCCAGATAAGGAGACGCTCTCCATCGTATAAGAAAGAGGCGAGTACCGATGGAAAGGCTTCTGCACGAATATCACGACCCATGTACTTGTCTTGGGTCACGTAAGATTGTGTGGCATGGTTCCAAACCTGTGTCAGGTCAGTAAACGCCCGCGCGCCTCCGAGCTTATAATTGCAACAGGAACCCACCTGCATACCGCAAATACGGACACCCAGAGGGCGACTGGTTGTCCGATCACATTTCTTGCGCTGGCTCTTCTTCTTTGACGGGATGGCGTCCATACCATACTGCCTCGTACCCATCTTCAAGTCCAATACGCACGAGTGTTTCAAACGGCCCGTCAGATCCTCCATGAGAATGAAGTGATGTTGGCGTGAGATTGCGTCCGAACTGCAGCTCGACGAAAGTAGCTTATTTGGCGGTAGTGCAGAAGACTGGTAGACAGGCGGAGGGGAGTCTACGGATCGGGAGCGAGATCTTCGCCGAGTTAGCGAAGGTCCGATTCCACGTTTGTTGTCCGTGGCCATACTTGACCGCTCTCGGCCGACAAAGTCATCCAGTTTATCATAGTCTACATCAAACGATGTGCCCTGCCCATTGTGATCCATCGCGCCTTCGCTTCGCACTCTTCGGAGAGCTGAGGAAGAATGGGTATCCTGATCCTTCAGTCGCTCGATCTGGTTAGCGTACTGTTGGCGATACGCTGAGCGCGCTTGTCGAGGTGCCGAGAATGCGGCGCGTCCTGCACGAGCAGATAACTCCCTTTCGTCCTCTGTGTTGGAACCGTTTGCCCACCGAGGGTTATAACGACGGTGAAAACGACGTAGAATGGTGCTGAAGACGTGGTCCTTTAATTTGGTGTTTACAGTGGTGGAGCCAGTGCCTCCGAACCAGCTTTGTGGAGGTGGTTGCGAACCGATAGATAATTCTGAATGAAATGGGCGTAGATCAGGCCGACTGCCATGGGGATCTTCTGAGGTAACCATCCTCCAAGTAGACCTCGAGTCGGAAAAAGACGACGTTATACACGCTGTATCTCCACCAGAGTATGGATCATCAAGTGGAATGGTGTTTTCCCGAGCAAGGGGACTCCGCTTGCAAGTTGGCCCGTTTTGCCCGATGGTGCCCTGCTTTTGCAGGAGTGTGGGACTGGGCGCCGTCGCGGGAGTAAGCTGTGTCGAAGATACACGTGGTCGGCGGCCGAGAGACGGTGCGGGGGAGTGGGAAAGCCTACGATGGCCCCTGTGAAGAAGCCATTTTGGGATGATATGACGGTTACGATCCAAGGCAACCTCCGGCAACTCTGCTTCTTCGATAGTCTCCGATCCAGTGACATCTAGACTGCTGGTGGCAAAATGCCCCGAGACCGTGGTGTTAAATGGGTGATATGGATCGCTGATGGCTCTCTGCACAACCGAACCAGAAAAGTGAGACGCAGTAAGTGGACAAGGCGCATTTGATGGATCTGGACTAGGAGAACCCTTGAGGACTCGACGATAAGTTACCAGCATGACCCCCAAGTATCGCGGAATAAAGCCAAGCAACGGTGGGGCTTCTCGTTCAACTGCCTCGTAGAATTGGTTCTCTCGCGATACAAGGGGCTAGAAAGGTTGACATTAGCCAAAACTTTACTGCATGGTCACACAAACTGACCTTGCACACAGCTCGCTTGGTAAACTTGTATATTGCGCTGTGGCCGCCAACCTGGTTGCGGAAGGGTCGGAGGGGAATATGAGGTAAGCTCTCATCCGAGTCACTGAATGTCATATTCAACGAGTCAGCGTTCCAGGCATCAGCACCGTAAGAGGTGTCACCCTCCGGTTGCAAGCTCAATGCTGCGTGTTTCCTCTCCTCCTCCTCCTCATCATCATACGCATCATATGCATCATATGCCTTCTCCTCATCGTGGACTAGGGACAACGGGTGCTCCGAGGTCCCAGAGGTTGTAGAAGCGTCCGATGTGATTGATGAAGTCTCCCAAGTTGATTCATCATCGGTCGACCATGGCGAATAAGGGGGATTGCTAGCCGGAGGGACAGGCGGCGGAGAAATGACTGTGGATCTAAATGATGATACATGGGTGGGGGTAGGTGACCGTGAGCGAGATTGATTTCCCTCAATAGAATGTGTTGGGGGTGACTGACGATCCTCCAAAGCATTGCTGGCATCCACTACAGGATTGTATAATGCCAAGGGAGGTATTCGGTGTGTGGGCGAACGGGAGGGGGTGGGAGATGGTGGATAACCTCGGGAGTGGGGTCGAAGGCACGGGGATTCCGGAACGATGACAGGTGACGTCTCACTGGAACTCGATTGAGAATCGAATACTGAAATGTCAGATGCCCGATCCCAGAGGCCGCGCCTGCCACGAATATGTGATTCTTGCCGGGGAAGATCCTTGCGCCAGTGAGGTGGCTCAGTGAACGGAACATCACGAAGGAGGGGCCTCAGAGCGGCGACGGGATCTGGATCCTTGGTTCCATGTGAGCTGACGCTGTCGCGGGTTCTTACTCTCTCCAAGGCAGTCGAGCTACGTTCCCTTCGCAGGGCAGCGGTTTCCGGGTCGGGCCAATCTGCTCGCTTCACAAACTCGTACCTAGCCTGGGCAACGGCGTCGTTTGGGTAGGAGGTTGTGAGACGACGCTTCGAAGCTGGTTTTTCAGACTTTGGATTGTCTCGCGGTCTTTCTCCGGACTCTTTGAAGAGCTGGAGTGACTCTGCAACTTTACGACCGATCCCCGAACTTGAACTTGGGAGTGGTTGATATGGACGAAGTTCGGAAGGACTGGTGGAAGAAGAAGAGGAAGCGGAAGAAATGGAAAAGCGGCGTGCTTGCGGATGCTTTTGTACGAAAAGGGGGCGATCAGGTATGACATCCCGGGAAGATGAAGGGAGGGTGAGTACGCGATTTGCATTGAGACGTCTGCGAGAGGTGTCTGTGGGCTCTACGGGGAGATTGCGGTGGGGGAGGGACGCGGGGACGCGGGGTGGGGGAGGAGTAGATTGATGAGGGAGAGGTTGTGAGGGAATGACAAAGGCATCTGGTGATGTGGGTGGGGGAGTGAAAGGGCTGACTGTGTCTGGGAGTGGCCGCATTTGTGATCGGCGTGGACGAGGAGGAGGAGGAGGAGGAGGAGGAGGAGGAGGAGGAGTAGAGTAGATTGAGTGTGGCCGTCGAGAACCGGTCAGAGTTGAAAAGAAATGACGATATGAAGAGACACGTGCTTTGACCTGATCGTCTCGCTGATGAGTCAGCGTCACCATCCTCAAGCCAAGCCAAGTCTGCCTCAAGTCTACCTCGACCAGAAATCAGTCTGCATCCCCAACCAAGTCCAGTCAAACTCACCAGCGGAGGGAAAGTAGCCATCGTGGTGCTCGCCGTTCGGACTTTTTCTACTCGCGTTCTGTCGTCCACGATGCCACGCGGTGCCACGGGTCTTTGCGCACGTTTGTCCACTAAAACTCTCACTGACTCTCTTCGTCGTTCCGCATCCCTTCTACGCCAATTCTCAACATCCAATCATCGCCTGCAACATGGTCTCTCAGACTCTCGTAACCCACACGCCTTCTCACAACGTGTTTCGTCCCCTTCTTTTCTTCACGACGTATTCAAGTCGTCGAACCCATTCAATCACTGGCACTAACCAACTGGACCAATTCCACTATCCCCATCCAGGCTACAACAGCAAGCTCATCACTTTTCAATTTCGCGATGAATGACAACGACGGAACTTAATGCCATGTCAGCTGAGCTTGCGACTGAATGTCGACCTATTCTCGGCCGCAATGCTCTCCCGTCCTCGGTATCTCCCGAGCGCCCGAGCGTGCAACTATTGGTCAACTATTCACGGTCACCGGCGAACGTGCCAGTTTATATGAATTCCGCAAGTGGACCGTGGCCATAGTCGCTCTGTTATGCATGTGTGGATCTGCCTGCCCTTCCGCATGCGGCAGCACTGCCACTGTTCTGCTTTGTAATGCTGTAGTTACATGACTCATATGGTCAAATTGGTCAACATATAAAAGCCATGCATGCTGAGACTATGTTCTTTTTGATTCTTGTTCTCAAACTTCCATCATGGAGTCTTTCCCTTATGATCCAAGCTTGCAAATCTCTGAACCTCTATGCCATGCCTCAATGCCCTGTGATAAAGCAAGTCTAGTGTCTAATTCACCTGCTTATTGATTATCTAATAATGCAATTCAGTTCAGTGTTGAGAAGCAAACCTTTCTTGAATGGGGCACTTTTCATGGTCTTGCTCAGCATGTCATTGTTAATGCAAGCACTTTGAAAAGCAGAAAGCTAGCTCTCTTGATGAACACAAGGCATGAGAAAGAATATCATGGCTTCAGTGACTTATCTCAATCATGCAATGAGTCAACATCAAAGGAAAGTTCCATCAATGTTGTGCTATCTCATGTAAGCAGTATATTGATTTACTGCAAGAAAATAACTGAAATTGTTTCAACTAGACTTTGGAAACCTATCAAGGACTTGAATTCAATCATGTCTCTGATCTTTCATCTGCGGTGGCCAAGGATGGTAGGAAAAATATATTAGCTTCGAAAGCAAACTAATTTATTTCACAGATAATTTGCCAACTGTCAAGACTATTTCAAATGATGATTGTATTCATCTTGATACTCAGTCTAATCTCAATGCTTCTGCTATATGTTCTACAACACAATCGCCTTTGAAAGGTATTTTTTAAATATTAAATATTGATTTTTATTGATTATAAATATATTAGATTCCATGGACTGGACATCATCTGCACATTCTCCTATGCCAGAGAATAATTTGGTTGTCACAAACACCAGCATCAGTATGATTCTTGCTTTAAGTTCAAAGTCATTTTATTTACTTCAAAGTAGTGAAATCAACGAAGCAATCAATTCACAGGAATCCATGTCCTATCTTTCTTCCCAAGTCTCACATCAAATGGGGCAAACAGTGTTCTCCAGCAGGATCATATCATCAGGTTCGAGTGCTCTTCAATTTCACTGCATATCATAGCTAAACTTCACAGAGAGCAATAGTCTCACAAAGTGATCATTTTCTTCAGCAAATTCAAAGTTGGAATACTGCACTCAAGAATATTTGCAATATTCGCAAGGCAAAGGTCAATCATGATTTGTTTGGTGATTCATTTGTAAGCATTGGTTTCATTGCTATTCAAGTTGCCACATCTAATATTTGATTTTAGACTCCAGCATCCAATGCAGATGATTCCACGGCACTGCTCGATATACTACAACAAATCAACAGACACAAGTTCAAGATTTCACAGTCCCAGGAACACAACACCATGCTAACAAACCAACTTGTGGAAGTGTTGGAAACCTGTGACAATGTCAAAGATACAAAGAGCATAATCCTTGCTGCAGAGATTGTGGACAATCTTTACCAGCGGTTTTATTATGAGCACTTCAGCTGGCGAAAATGATTTTGGAACCCTGGAGAACCCCTTTACCCTTTACCCTCTATGTATTTTACCATTAGCTGCGGATTTGTGAATTTGCATTTCAATAGTGACGTCTTGACCAGCTAAGCTTGACATCACTCACAGCTGTCATAGTTGTATGTTTTTCACCCACTAATTGAAATTGTATTGGAACAAACCAAAAGTGTAGTCATAACGGACGTCGTGCGCGCGCGGAACATCTCCAACGAACTACGGGATCGCTGAAGGGGCTGCCCTCTCTGCGCAACTAATGCAAAAGTAACATAATATAATAAGTACGTGCGATGTGTCGGACGATGCAATATTGTAATGCTACCGTAGCTGCGAGAAGCAGGAAGATCTGAACCCTGAGTTGAAAGCCAAAATCAAATCCAAAGTCCCAAGGAAAGAGACGGATGACGCAGAAATTGAGAAGGAATCACAGAAACTAAGCGGAGTCACCTAGAGCTAGCACACGTCAACTTCGATGTCCTCGTCGACGATTTGCAAACCTCGGGTGGCATCCGTGTCCAGTTTCAATTGCGCATCCGGCTCTGTATTGTTTCCGAGCTTCCTCCTCTTTGCAACCCGCTCTTCCTCAACGTCCTCATCGATAACAATGTTGGGGGTCTCCGACCGTCCAACGCCCTTGATTGGTACGGGTACAGGAGGTCTGCTGTCCACAGGAGACGGGACGCTCTCCTTGGCCTCTACCGTATTAGGGACGAAGGACTTGGTCAACGTCGCGCAAAAATCCGACATGTTTGACAAGCCGGCCGCGCTAGCTGGCGGCTGAGAAAGTGGATGTGGGGCTGTTGAGGGTTGTGTTGGTGGATAGGGTGTAGTTTGTGTTGTTCTCGGGGGTAATGGAACAGTGGTGAACGGGCTCGACCGCTCCGGAACATCGCTTTTGCCGCTCTTGGTCGCCCCCTTTTCCGCTGATGAGGTGGCCTTCTTTCTCTTCTTCTTTCCGATGCGTTCTTTCAAGTACCGTACGATGTGTCCCTGCAATACCTCCAACGCTTTCTGGGCTCCCATTTCCTCAAGGGCTACGAGTTGCTCTGGCGTGAGCGAGGAGAAGATAGCGGGAGATAGAACAAGAATATTGTTGTGCAACACAATAGGAGGGGGGTCCAGAGTACCACTCGAAGGATGAGAGGGGGGAACAGGACCAACAATTATAGGCAAGCAGACGGAAGGGGGGAGAGCGGCGAGGGGAGAGGCCGAGGCTGAAGAGGAAACTGCTGCAGGTGAAGCGGGAACCGATAATGTCACCAATGAGGAACTTATTGCAGATGTTGGTAAATTCGTAACAGGTGCTGCTGAGCTGGTGGAAGCATGAGATCCCCACACAAGATCCGGAGTAATCCGGGGTGGTTCGGTAGGTTCTGACTTCGTCGCTTGTATCGCTGTTCCAGCACTCGCCGCGATCACCCTCGGTACAGTCGTAAAGGGGCCTGCAAGCGCCTGCGCACGCCCCAACCCGCCAACAGGCTGTCCCGAAGGTGGTGCGGGAGAGTCAGACGTCGATTTAGAGGGGAAGACCAGCGGGGTGGAAGTAAGTGGTGGCGGTAGTGGGCCAATCCCGCTCTTCACGCTGCGCTTGAGGGGGGGATCTAACGGGATCGCCTTCTCTTTCTTCCTCGAACCCTTTGCACTTCCGTCTTTACCTCCCGCTGAAGGAAGCGATGACGGAGTCGCGGATTGAGCTTGGGCCTGGGCGAGTGCGCGGGCTTCTTGCTCTTCAAATATATGCTCGTGTTGCTCATCCACCGACCAGAAGAAGCCTTTACCATGTTCCCCTGTACTGCGCTCCATTTTCTTGAAAGCGCGTCCTGACGAGAGATTATGTCTGACCGAGTTCTAAATTCGTGTATTAGCGTGCATCCATTCGAAGCTCGAAAAGAGTGATGGTTAAAGGCAAGGTTGAAAATCGATTAGAAGGAACGTGAAAGCTACGAGTGGACCACGAAGAAAGATACTCGGGAAATACAAATAAAATGGAACATCCTACTCACCTCCCAACCAGCGCCTTCGTTATATCGATACCAATCGTAATTATCCATCATCCAACCACAGATATCCTGCAGGGTTGCTTTTCCTCCCATTCCCTTGATGGCGCGATGGCAGAGTTGTGCATAAGTTAACTGAGGCTTCGGAGGCATCACATCTGGTTTGGGTGGTGGGTTGGATGGTTTCTTGCGTTTCTTGGATGTTGGGCCGGTGGACGTAGAAGGGAGATTAGAAGTGGATGCGGGTGTAGATGTTGAGGCGAGCTTCGAACGGGGTATAGCATTGGAATTCGGAAGCTGTGGCTCGGGAGAACGGGGAGGCTTTAGTGGTGGCAAAGCAGGAGCTGATCGTGGTGAGGGTGAATGGGAAGGTAGGGAGGATGGAGGGGATATGGAGGTAATGTCGACGGAAGGGGAGCGTGCACGGTGAACGGAGGAAATCGAGGAGGGGGATGGGGAGTCTTCCGGTGCTGGTGGGGGAGGAAGCACGAAGTGAAATGTACGGGAAGCTATTTGAATCTGAGACCTAGGCGGGTGTGAGGACGCTCGAAATAAGGCAAAGAGAGGAAACACACCTCTCGCCCAGTGGCACCCGACAACTGGCGCCGGACCAGACACCATCGACCCAGGCGCCATTGCGACCAATAACGACCAAGACGAAGCGCTCCTCTTCCTCCTCGTACTCTATCCTGGCGTGAAGACGTGACACGCTCTTGAGCGGGCCGAGGTCGACGTCGACACTGTTGCTCGAAGGAATGCTGTCCGTGGCATTAGCGTGGGCTGAGGGTGGTGGGATACACCTCCTGCCGATGGTGACTGTAAGAGTCTGGAGATAAAAGGTGATGTTGGGGAAGACGAGGGAGTAGTAGGCGCTGATCCTTGTGGGGGGAGTATCGGGGGGGACATTGTCGAGGAGTGGAGGGGGAACATCAGTGGGGGATGGGGAAGGGATGGCGAGGAGGGACATGGGCGACAGTGCACGAGACGGATTGGTCTCTGTGAAAACAATGAGTCCGTGTAGGGGGGTTTCCGGAACACTCCGACACCCCTCTCTCCCGCTCACATGACTTCGAACGTGCTCGCGAACGTGCACTACAGTCACCGCACAGTACGCTGCTTTCATCTACAGTACGACACGAGACTACGTAGCATCATGCACCAATCATCGCTCTGCCAAGAGCACCAGGTATAGATGATATCGAGCTCGGTGGGATGATTCCCACCTCAGTCACAACTGCAGTGATACTCGACGGTGGCGTCAAGTCATATAGCGGGCTCAAGATTGACAAATTAGACTTGGCCTTCAGGCTACTATTTCCCCTCCCTGCAGGTGGGAACGGGGTCGGCGCTGCGTGAAATGGTGTGAGTAGAACCCACGAAGGATCGCGCACCGTCTCTGCTTACCCAGTTCATTCTTGCTCACTCCGTCCCATCTAATTCCCTCGGCAAACTTGTACGTCTCGCAACACACCACAACAGGGATATTCCATGATTTAGCCATCATTGCAACCATAGCCGTCCCAGCTCGTGAATAGACGGCACCATTCGCATGCAGAGAATGAGCACCAACGAATATGGTCGTCGTATGCGGCAAGACAGATGGAAGTGAAGGCAGTAGTAGATATGTGCAAGGGATCGATACAGCCGTAAGCGATCTTAGTAATGATTTGCCTATCGTGTGCGGAAAACATCAACGCTCGCTCCACGGCCAGCGAACAGAATAGTACCTTCGAGCATGGGCCGTGAGTCAACGATGATCACAGAAAACTTCTTTCCTGACGCCCAGGCATGCAACAACACTTTCTCAACCACAGATGACCTAGACACCGGTAAATATTCGGCCTGCCACGTTGAACCGTACTGACCGTGCGTATGTCAATATGACGTCGCCATCCTTGATTTTTTTTCCAGCTGTTTCTTGGATAACCTGATCGGCGAGAAGGATTCGATCGCGGATATAATTGTCGATTGTATCACACAGCGCATCTTTCGCCTAAAAACAGTCAATATGTGCAGCGATTATGTACGGTCAGAGATCGAACGAACGTCTTGTTCTGGCAAGTCAATATCCGAGCCGCTGATCTCAAGTTTGAGTTGCCTGATCGCGTTCCCCATAGATACCGACATTGGTCTCGCTGATACGAGATATGTGATTTGTGGCGAAAGATGTGTCATGAGATGACGAGAAAGCGTGTTGTTGCGCGGCGTAACATAGTCTTGAATGACCTTTTAAACGGATGTCATTACTTTTGGCAGGCATACGACGAGGGAGGGTACGTACGGTTTTGAAGGCGGTCAACATCGCGATACACCGGGCATTTGCCCCTGTGGTTTTAAACTCTGCAAACTGTAAGCCGAGTCGGATAATCGCAGGATGGATGTCGCCCTTTGTGACAGCGAGCGGTTTGGGGGTTCCAAAGTGCGAGAAGATGCGTAGACCGCGAGGTGTCTCATCTAACTGTGCAGTGGTTTGTGTGCTGTCTTTGATTTCCCCCTTTGCCGGCTTTGTGGCAGGTTCCTTTCCAGGCTTCTTGGGAGTACCAGCAGGTGGAGCGGAACCTTTTCCGCTCGCAGTTGTATTCTGCTTCTGGCTCGGGACGGATTTTGAGGAAGAGGCGGCGGGTTGACCTGTGGCTTTGGCTGTGGCTTTGGCTGCTCTCTGAGCCTCCTGCTGCTCGCGCCGCTCAGCCTTTGTCATCTGCTTCTGGGACTTTGGTGGAGCGGGGGGTTGATTAGACTGAAGGGGTGAGGACATCGGTTGAGATGTATTTTGTGTAGTTGTAAGCTTGATAGTCTGACTCGGTACTGTTATCGTCGTCGTCGACATCTTTGCGATCGTACCCCTCTAACTAACCGATCATCTACCCAGATCGTGAGAAATATTATATAAGCATTTCCTTTCTGGGTTGTGGTGACTTTCTTCGTCAACTCATCTCCAACGTCGACGGCGACAACGTCGAGCAGGCATACACCCGTACAGGCTCACCTAGCACCCATCAAGTCATGGTAATTACTCCCTCATGTCCTCACCTTCGTTCACTCATTCCTTGCCAGGGTGTCCCCGCATTATTCCGTTGGCTCAGCAAAAAGTATCCAAGGATTGGTATGTGTTCCGGACTTTCCTCGGAGCCTTACCATTGGACTCACACCATCCCAGTGACATCCGTCCGCGAAGAGGATGAAGTCGAGGTACCAGATGCACTCGGCGAGCCAATCAAGCTCCCCATTGACACTTCCACTCCCAACCCCAATGGAGTCGAGTTTGACAACCTCTACCTCGATATGAACGGTATTGTGCGTTTTCTTCTTCCCTATTTCCTTCGTCAATGTCACCTTATTCGCGGTCTCACCTAGGTTCACCCATGCACCCACCCGGAGGGCAAGGTAACTTGGCTTGTGCTACAAATCTCAATCCCCGAATGACCGACCTAACTTTATACAGCCTCCACCCGAGACAGAAGAGGAAATGATGCTTGAAGTTTTCAAGTACACCAACCGTGTCGTGAACATGGTCAGACCTCGCAAGCTTCTCTTCATGGCAATTGGTACGCTCTAAAGCTCATATGTTCATGGGTCTCACTCGTAACGCATATCTCTATTTCAGACGGTGTTGCACCTCGTGCGAAGATGAACCAGCAACGTTCGCGTCGATTCAGGTCTGCTCAGGAAGCGAAAGACAAAGCCGAAGCACGCAAACTTGCGATTGCTGAATGGGAAGGTATATATCAGCTATTTTCCTCGGCGTTTTTCATTCACATCTTTCGTCCCCTGCAGCCATGGGTAAGGTCATCAGCGACGAAGAAAAGGACAAAGAGGCATGGGACTCAAATGCCATCACGCCGGGTACCCCATTTATGGATCTCCTTGCTTCCTCACTAAGATACTGGGTCGTTGAAAAGCTCAACACGGACCCTGGTTGGAAGGATGTGGGTCGTTACAGTTCATTATTTATCTCACACCCGCTCATATATATTTGTACAGCTTGAAGTGATCATATCAGATGCAAGTGTACCCGGAGAAGGAGAGCACAAGATCATGGACTTCATCCGGAGACAGCGTTCGAACCAAGGTCACGATCCAAACACCAATCATGTCATTTACGGTTTGGTAGGTTTACATACTTCATTTCCTTTCGAACTTATTTCGATCCCATTCAGGACGCTGATCTCATCATGCTTGCTCTGGCAACGCACGAACCTCACTTTCGCGTACTCCGAGAAGATGTCTTCGCTCAAGACAAATCATCTGCTTGTCGGATATGTGGTGAAGAGGGGCATTACGCTGCTCAGTGCCCCGGACCCAAAGCTAGTACTCTTATTCAAAAACCCAAGCCGACTCCACCTGAGAAAAAACCATTTATATTCCTCGACGTCTCCATTCTGCGAGAATACCTCGAAACGGAGCTTTATGTACCACGAGCACCGTTTTCTTTCAACGTTGAACAAGCGATTGATGACTGGGTGTTGTTAATATTCTTCGTGGGTAACGACTTTCTGCCACATCTACCCAGCTTGGAAATCAGAGAAGGCGCAATCGACACATTGCTAAACATATGGAAAATGGAACTACCAAGGATGGGTGGATACTTGACAGACCATGGCAAGTTGGTGCTTGAGCGGGCGGAGATTATCCTCGAGGGACTGGCGAAAAGAGAAGATGACATTTTCAGGAGAAGGCAGGAAAGTGAGTTCAATCGACTTCTTCCTTTGATAAGCGTTTGGAAGGATTCAAATTCGGTGCCTAAGGCTGACCCTCCCGCCTTTTTCCTAGCTGAAAATCGTCAGGATCATGAATCCAAGCGGCGACGTATTGAGGCCAACAACAAAAATGCCAATGCTCCCTCTGACATCCGCAGTGCAAGTGGTCCTTCCCCTGTGCTTGGACTCACTGGTCCGATTCATCAAGATTTCGCGGCCAAAGCAGACTCTATAGGCCTTGGCGCCCCGTCGACAGCACAGTCCATGTTCAATGCACCTGCTGCAGCACAGGCGTTGGCAGGGAGCAATCGAGATGTAGTCGCCAATCGTGCAGCAATCAGGCTAGCGAACATGAGTGCCGCAGAAGTTCTGAAGGCGGAGTTGGCAGGGCTGGTGCCCGTGAAACCGAGTGCATCTTCTATGCCCGCTGCAAATGCATGGGCTCCCCCCGTGCCTGATAACTCAGATTCGGCTTCTGATTTCGATGTTCCGGGTCTTGGTAATTCTGAGCCACCGGCCGCACCTAGTCCAACGGAAACTGCGACGTCTCCATCGCGTCCGCAATCGATGGACGAGTTTCCGATGCCACGGTCGACGGCTTTTAGCCGCAAGCGGAGCTTAATGGATGTTGAAGCCGAAGATGCCCAATTAGATTTGGAAGAAGACGTGGTTGTTGTCCCCGAGGAGGAGAGCGCGGAGGACGAAGAGCCTTCCTATTCGATGGTTGTTCGGGCTGACGGCTCGGTCGAGCAACCGGACCATGTCAGGTATGGCATTTCGAGATGTTACATTGCGGGCTACGAACATCTGCACAGGTTATATGACCCGGGGTACAAGGAGCGTTACTATCAGCAAAAATTTACCGTCTCGAGCTCCAATGCTGAATTCAGGAAAATGTGCGGTGCCCTTCTCTCTGAAGACAGTTCGCTAAAACATATTATTAGGGTAACACAATATTATGTGGAAGGTATTGCATGGGTGTTACATTACTATTATCAAGGGGTGAGCTATGAGCTTGGCACTGTTTGGTCCATTGATTCAACCACTTCGTCAGACGCCTTCTTGGCAGTGGTACTATCCCTTCCACTTTGCACCATTTGCCTCCGATTTTGAGGATCTCGGGACCATGAAGATGGAGTTCACCCTCGGACAACCTTTTAAACCTTACGAACAACTTATGGGAGTGTTCCCGCCCGCATCGAAAAAGCATATCCCAGCGGTCTTCCATGACCTTATGACCGACCCTACTTCGCCCATAGCTGACTTTTACCCAGCGTCCTTCCAAGTCGACATGAATGGGAAGAAAATGTTATGGCAGGGTGTGGCTCTACTCCCCTTCATTGATGAGAAGCGACTCTTGGATGCCATGTCGGAGAGATATCCGGGACTCGCAGAGGATGAAGTGCGGAGGAATACCTGGGGCAGCAACGTAATGTACGTCTCGGACGAGCATAGGCTATATCCATTTTTGGAAAGCCTTTACGGGAAGCGTAAAGAGAGACAGGTCAGTAACCTTGCATGGATTGACGATTGGATCTCATCTCATCTGCCGACAGTCGGTTCCATTGCCAATCAAAGATTCGAAAGGCATCAGCGGTAGTGCACTCCCGAATCCTGATTGTATCCCAGGATCAACTTTCTACTCTCCACTGAGCGCGATGGACCAACCCGATATCAAGAACGATAGATCATTATCAGCTCTTTATTTCTTCCCGAAACAACTGACCCCTCACCGTTCTATGCTGCTGCCCGGCTTGCGCAAACCTTCACCACAACTCACTGCGGAAGACTTGGATCCCCGCTCACGTCGTGGAGGTCGTGGAGGTCGTGGGGGAATGGACCGAGGAGGCGGTGGTGGGCGGGGGGGACCTCCCAATCGCGGCTCTTATGGGGGTGGACAGGCCGGCAATCATGGCCATCACTCCAACCATGGCAACGGATACTCGTCTGGATCATACTCCTCATCGTATGGACAACCGCAAAGACAACCACACCCACCCTCACAACAAGGTTTTGGCGGGTATGGCTGGAATGGTAGGCCACCGAGCCAGAATAACAGCAGTGGGGGAGGAGGCGGAATGTATCAAAGTCAAGGTCCTCCGCGAGGTGGTCCGTACCGTGGTGGCGGTCAAAGAGGCAGTTATGGCCAACCTAGCTATGCCCAGTCACATGGACGGGGCGGGGGAGGATATGGTGGTGGCGGCCACGGCAATCAAGGACCTAGCCATGGGGGCAGTGGTGGTTATGGTTCCTCCAACAGCTACGGTCGCGGTGGGCATGGAGGTAGTGGGTACGGCGGCCAGGCACAGTATGCTCCACCGAGAGGTAGGGGCCGTGGTGGCTGGTAACATTGTAATTTATCGATATATTCTCGCTAATGCCATGGACTATGAAATATGTCACCACATATTACATAGATTGTTCATCCCACTTATTGTACAAAATGATATACAGTGATTGCACAGAGACTTGTATTTTTCTCGTTAGACGGTCGTAATTCTGACTACAGTGTTGAGCAAGCTGGAAATCGCAAGGGTACATTGTCTGGAAAATTATGTCATCTCGTCCTTGAGAATGCGTTACGCATAGTAGCCGTGTTGGTTGGCCCCGGGGATATCTCTGGGATGCACGTATGTCAGATAAAGGGAGTAGGTCTTTTCGCGTTCCTTGGCCTTCCTCCGGAGCTTCTTCTCCTTGCGCCTCCTCTTTTCCTCCTTCTTATCTTTTCGCCGTCTCCTGGATTCTGTCAAATCAACACCACGACCGTGGTACCGATCGTCTTCCGAGTCTGATTCGGACGACGACTCGGACGATGAGTCGGAGGACGATTCAGCATTGTTGAATCCATGGAGGTTGTGGTCGATGGTGCCAGCGTTGGGTCCAGAGCGGCGCTCACGCCCTTTGTACAACACAACTTCGACTCTGCGAGTCAGGAGGAAACTCGAATTCCACAGATCGATAAGATCAGCCACGAGCGTAGAACGCTTGGGGGGCGGTCCATGGGTAAACTCTGGGATTGGCATTTTCCCAGCCCATGCAAGGGCAAGATCCTGACCAATCGTTAGCGTCGTGTAGCACAGATCACGGGAAAAGGGACACACGTTCATGAATCTGATCCAATCCTGGTGGTAGACGTCATGTGTTTCAAGAACCAAAGGCATTCTCGGGATTTGATCATAGAATTGCTCCATGTCCTGGATCTTCATAATGTTGAAGGGCGTATAAGACTGAGCCGCATTGGCAGGGCGGGAAAATGCCTCAGGGGAAGCAAGTTGATGTTCTCCGCCTACGACCGCGCTAGGAATGCGGGGCGACGTTACGAAAGCTGCGCCAGGTGGGCCTGGCATTGGCGATGGTGCGCGAGAGCGCGGCAGTGGCAGACCTTCCATCACGTGCCCAGCAGGATAAACGCCAGTGCTAATTTGTGCGGGAGGGATATATGGAGAAGGTGCACGATGAGCGTAGGGAGAAGTGGTAGACCTTGCAGGTGGAATGGGAGATGGAACGCGAGGAATGTAAGGGGAATGTCCCGGAGCATAGGGCGAGGCTGCCCTAGCGATTGGCTCTGTCGGGGGACGTCCATATGGCGAAGCTGCTCTAGCGATGGGCTCTCCAGGAGGGCGACCATAGGGAGACGCTGCTCTTGCGATGGGTTCAGGCCTCCCATATGGCGAAGCCGCTCTTGCAATTGGTTCTTGGCGAGCATAGGGAGACGAAGCGCGAGCGATGGGATCAGGACCCCCAGGATACGTGGAAACATCCTGAGGACGTGGGTTTGGCGGGCTAGTGTACGCTGTTGGTGGGCGATAAGGGGAGGTAGCGCGTTGATAAGGGCCGGATCCTGTGGTAGGGTAACCTGTGGGGCTCTGGTATGTTGCCACTGGAGACGAGTAAACGCTGCCTGAAGGTGGTCCATAAACAGAGGTACGATCTCCACCGCCAGTTGAGTATTTCCTGTGACGAGTGGAATGCTTTGTTTCCCTCTCGATCTCAAGCTCGGTGAACTTTCGATCAAGGTCGACACTGCCGTGACTGGGACTGTGAGTATAAGCACCATAACCTGGGCCCGGAGGAGGGGCATCGCCATAGAAACTGCGGCGGCGCTCCCTAGTTTGAATCACGTTGTCGCGTGCTGCGCGGAGCTCGACTTCTTGCATATCCTTGTCGAATTGCTTGGAGAGACGTCTTATCGACTCTTTTTCTTCTTTCTTCCTGCGTTTCTCCTCGGATTTCTGCCTGTTATTGACGATGAGGCACGGACTCATCTGTATCATTTCAAAGTAGAATTACCATTTCCCGAGAGCCCTTTCATCATCCTTTGAGAGATAACCACGATTCCATGATGCAGCGAAGTCCTGCAGATGGTGTTAGTTGGTACGATGCGGTATTGGATGTGCACTTACCGCATTTGCTGGGGTGGCGCCTGCAGGGAGGATCTGGGTGGCTTCAGCTGGAACCCACTGGATACCATGAACGACACCCTGTGGTGTCTGATAGCTGTTGAAGATGAGATATTGATCGTTAATCAGGCGATCGTGTCTTACCGGGCAGGAACAGCCCTGTCCGTTACAAGTCGTCTGGATCAATGCAAAAGGCGACTCTATGGCGACCGAGAACTGACCTGAATGGGTGGTAGACGACTTGGCCATCAGGGCCCGTGGATGTGGTGTAAGTGATGGCCCCAGGTTGGATCTGACCACCAGAAGGCGGGGAGTAGGGCTGGGGCATATCGAAGCCCCCTACGGTACTCATGATGATCTAGGTGAGAAAGCGAATGAAAGAAGAAAGCTCTGCGATAAGGAGGATGCTGCTCCCTTTTTGTTCTCCCACTGGCACGCGATGCCTCGTGCCATTTACCTACTATATCGAGCTCATCGCTGATTTGACATCAGGCGCCAGCAAGCCTGTTTTGTGAAATCTCTGTGGACGCTATATTTCTTCTTGGCACAAAATATTTATTGCCACCCCTCATACCAAGACTCAGATGAGGCATCGTGGCGGAAACGAATCTATGGCTTCACTATGATACTAGTTGACCAAAGTTCTACCCATGCACTTGGACGGGGATGTCTAAGAATGACCTGTATGCAATGCGGTGCTTGAAGCTCCTGTATGACTTGCTGAACCGTCAACGTGCTCACACCTAGTACCGAAACGCTGGCTCTAAAGCTGGACTATTGGAGGTCCAGAAATTATCCTCGGCGGTAGTAGGGCCGATCGCTATGGAATCTGGGATAGATACTCAACCGACCTAATAAAAATTAATTTGGAGCTTACCAAGTGGTGCAACGAAAAGTCATCATGGAATCCCCCTGAGGACCGCAGTCTCAGGTAGGACGCCGAGCTGGAAGCCTCGTACTATGTGCAAGTCCTAGGTCTCGTGCCTTGCTCGGTACCTGAGCGGGCAACATCAGGGTCGCCGAGCCGCTGGAACCATTCGCAACTCAGCGGGGCTTGGGCCATTGTCACCACCCAGATAAAACAGTGAACTCTCGCACTTCCAAGTGGACTGCTAGAGATGCAGACATGAAATCCAGTAGGAGTGCAAAAGAATTTCGCAGTGCCTGTGGCCGAGCATGTTAGTGACATGAGCGCATACTCCCCAGTACGAGCAAGGCATCCGCTTGCAGTATGGTGAATTCATGATTCCGCGCTCCAAACCGTGCCTGAGGGTTGATCCCTAATTTTTTGGGAATCCGAGGCTGAGGCCTGTCATAGGATAGCTACTTCCACCAAAACTTTTTCGGGCAAGATATCCTGTATGTATGTAAGATGTCCAGATCGAGCCTGTGAACGTATCCTAGTCCACTTCACGAGAATCGCCACCAGAGCAAGATGATGAATAATATAGCGACTGCACCGAACGGTGCATATTGTCGAATCATGGCTTGGACGTTGACATTCCTGGCCGCCTTGCGGTATTTCTCGGACTCCGAGCGAAGTGACGTAGAGAGGTGAGACATCCCTGAAAAGACGCCAGAAATGTCAGAACTGCTCAGCATGTGCGATTAGGTCGAAACTCTTACTATCCAGCGAGTCACCTCTCCAGAGAAGCTCTTCCATGTTCTTTGTCATTATCCGCGTGACGTCCTGCAACTCATCGTTAAGCTTATCCAGACCTGAAGCCCCTGAGGCATTGGCAGCCCTGGTATCCCGGTACAATCGCGCAGTTTTCGACATGAAGGTGTCTTGAGTAGAATATGTGAGTGAATGTCAGAATGGGATTGAATCTTTGGCACCAACCAAATCCAACGAAGGCATATGGCTTCCGCACGGCCTCCACCTTCGAGCCGTACGACAAAGAGAACTCCTTGGATAGTTCTTCGAGGTACGAAAAGGCGAGCTTTCGCGGATATGACTTGTCTGCGATAGTTAGGAAAACAACGTTGTCAGCGAGAATGTAGCTGAAACGATTGTTGAGTGTGGCGTCGCTTCGGAGGAAACTAAAGCTCACTGAAGTGTATACTGGCCGCTTTCGATGGAGCAACGTGGTTCTGAGTTGGGTGATATGCGTCTGAATATTAGCTTCGCCTGCTGCTTGTGCTCCTGCAACGCTTGCTCCGTCTTGGGAGTGCGTCAAGTAGATGGTAATGAATCAGAACTTGAGCGCACCTGCTCATCGTCGACACTAGCTGCGAGTGGTAACGCATCCGTTGCGCGTACGATTACCGTTGAGCGTACCATGCTTGAATATGAATGAGAGCAAGAATCGTTGGTCCAAGTTCGACGTGGGCATGATAGATCACGTGACCTACATGAGGGTCCACTTTCAATCTTTCAATACAGTAAGTAAGTTAATACTCGTCAGGAAAGTTGATTTGACCACTGCCGGGCTATCATGTACGTGTTAGCTAGAATACATCCCGAGGATTGTACCAGGGGAAGAGTCACGCAGCACCGGCGAAAGCCGTGTTCGGATGTTCCGGGCTGTGTGAGATTCAGCTGTTTCTTGTCATTGGATGTGTGAGCTGGGATACATTCACGACCATCTTAGCTACCATCATGACCTCCCTGTTCGATGTACGAAAACAAGTGGGTAACTTTGGACATCTACCTCCCGATTCGACTCCTTACTCAATTCACCGTCCTGCGCGGCTCTTTAGCTCACTTTCTATGGCTCCTACCATTCTCATCCCATCAACGTTCTCATCCATATCTTCGGTGTCCCAGCTCTTCTTTGGTGCGTTCATCTTCCTTCTTTTTTCAACCCGTCTTAACCATCACCACATGTTTACCCAGGAGTGCTCTTGTCCTTAACACCCTCTTGCCTGCACCGACGTTCCTTCCTTCCACCCGATATGTTTTCAACGAACATCTCATCTTCGAAATGAATGCACCTGCGCTCGTCACAGCGTTTTACTTTAGCTATTACATCCTCCTTGACCCTATCGCTGCCGTAAGGTCGTACTTCATAGCTCTGATCAGAGAGACTGATTGCCCTCTTCGGATCAGCTCCTCTATGCGCCACAATTAATTCTCTCATTGTTGTCGGCGACAGCGTATGCATACCGCCCTGATGGCATCCGTAACGCGATTATTGTCCAGGTTATCTCTTGGATTGCTCAATTCATCGGTCATGGAGTTGCAGAGGGTCGTGCACCAGCTTTGCTGGACAATCTCCTGGGCGGTATGTATTCTGTCACGTGAAATTGTCCTCGATTCTCAAAACGTGTTCAAGCTCTCGTGCTTGCACCCTTCTTTGTTCACTTGGAATTGCTTTTCAAGCTTGGATATCGACCTGAGTTGCAGAAGCAACTTAATAACGATGTCGGCATGGAAATTGCGAGGTTGCGCAGAGAACAAGCGGAGAAGCGGAGAGCCGCGGAGAAGAAGGCCCGTTAACGGGTGCCCGTCATTCATTCCCTGGACTTTTGGAGAGGCGTCTTCCTTTGGTATTAGGATGTGGATTTGAACAGCTTCCAGGGTCATTTCAACATCTCTACTTGTACACTACATAGTATGGACAATGTTTGCGATCAGATGGTAATTAAAAATGAATTCAATTTGCGGGATCAAATTCTCTTAAGTCACTAATACAACAGGCGCCACTGTCCGGTGATCGTTCGTCAGTGGCAGCGCAGCCCTAATCAAATCAAGCTCTCAAGCTGCCTCGTCTTTAAACCTGGCTGGCTGGGGGAGGCAGAACCTGCTCCCCAAGAGGAGTGACATAGCAAGATGTCAGACCACCATCTACCTTGAAATCCGTCCCCTATGAGACAAATATTGTGAGAAATCTGGTTCGTGTGGCTAGAGAAATGTGTTGACGGACCGTCATGTAGCTACTGTCATCACTTGCCACTGAGAAACGGTGAATTAGGAAAAGGTTCGTTTTCCAAATTGGCAAAGACATACAGAAGAGGGCAGCTTTTGCCAGCTCGACCGCTTCACCGAACCGACCCATAGGGAGGTGAACGAGACGGCGGTTCTTCTTCTCGTCAGTATTAAGGAAGTCCATGAGGAGCGCTATCAGTCGGATTTAATTCAGCTCGCATATCCTTCACAGACCACGACTCACGCGTCTTGAGAGGTCCCCTGACGGCGAGTTTGGTTTATGTTAAGTGCGACGGAAATAGAACAGACTGCTCACGGGCAAAGAGAGTTGAGTCGAATACCTTCTCTAGCATGTACCATAGCAAGTTCGCGGGTCATCGCGAGTACGGCTCCCTCGGGAGTGCATCAGGATTGGTGAAGCAATAACCCCAGGACATAATATACCTTGGAAGCAGTGTCTGTGGAGAGAAGTTGGAGAGAGGATGAAGTGGAACTCTTTTAAACTTACACGCCAGCTGTGGTGTCGCAGCGCCCATGATGGCGACGAAACTCGCCGTGTTAATGATGCTCCCACCAGTTCGGAGACCCTTCGACTCGTCCACAGGATTTTGACGCATCGCGAGAATAGCATATTTACATCCCCACCAAACACCTTTGACATTGACTGTCATCGTAAGGTCCCAGATGCGCTCCTCGGTGTTGAGAGCATTGTCATCCTCCGGATGCATGATTCCTGGATTTAGGTCAGAGGATAATGGGATATATCTTGAACATCTCGGACTTGCCAGCGTTGTTGAACTAGAGATCATCGATCATGTGTGAATGGAAAGGTCCCAATGAGTTGGGAAGACCTCGCACCATGATGTCGAGTCTACCGAATTCTTGAACTGCACGATCAACAGCACCTTTGATGTCTTGCTCTTTGCCAACATCGGCGCGTATTGCGACTGCTTTCACATTTGGGAAGCGCTCTTTGATCAAAGCAGCACCTTTCTCGGCCGCTGGTAAGTTAATATCTACCATCAGGACATTCGCGCCCTCTTGAGCGAAAAGAAGCGACGATTCGAGCCCAATGCCGCTGTCAGCGACCGTCAGCTTGATCGGGATCATGTGTAGTCGCAGAACTTACGATCCGGCACCAGTGATGAGTGCTGACTGTCAGTGGATCAGCGTGGTCGAGGGTGATGAGCAGTCGAGAGAACGACTGACCTTGTACTGAAGACGACCAGGCATGTTCGCTTTGCAGGTTCACTGATAAGGAGGACTTGACGTAAATACTTATTTGGTATGTACCGCTAGCTAATTAGCATGAGGCGTACAAGTTGATGAGAATAGCAAGGTAATACTAATACTACTAACTCGGGCTGTTTACTGTAGGGTAATATCGGCCTCGACGCCCAGCTCGCACCAACGCGTGTAGACTCTGAGCTTGAGTTGGTATCGGTATATCCCAGTGCTCAGCTCGGTCATCCTCTGCTGCAATCGGGTTCCCCTTCTGGACCAGCCCAGTTTCAATCCGGGCCAAGGTCAGTCTCGGATTTGTCCCCCCTCCTAACTACATAAATACTCCTCCATGGACTTCAAACGCTTTCAGTTCTCTTGCTTCATTTCCCCCATCACCTGTCCCCACCCACTGTCCACTCTCCCTTAGCCTAACACCATGACGCTCACAGACCGCTTGCGGCCGCGAGTCTACTCCGCTCGTTATCCCAGATGGATGGTCGGTAGACCGCTCCTCTACATGTCCTCCGCACTCGCGTCGCTGGGCGATGCGATGTTTGGCTACGGTCAGGGCATCATTGCCGCGGTTCAGGTTCAACCGTCCTTTATCCACCGCATGTTCGGGAAGACGGTGACGATGGACCAAATCCAGACTGGTAACACAGGTGTTGATCCCTGGGTCCAAGGTCCGTTTCTCCTCTCCCTCCTCTCATCCATTCCACTCACAGACATCGTGCAGCCATCACCGTATCATGTCTGAACATCACAGCTTTCTTCGCGTCGTTTCTCGCAGCCTACATCTGCGACGTCATGGGCCGACGGATGTCCGTTCGTCTCGGCGCAATCATGTATCTCATCGCTGCCTTTATCCAGATCTTCGCGCCTAACCTCGGCGCTTTGATCGCTGGTCGATCAATCCAAGGGATCGGCGTCGGAATTCTTTCCATGACCGTCCCTGTCTTGCAGTGCGAGATTGCCCCCGGTCATGCTCGTGGTCTCTTCGTCTGCATCGAGTACATATGCCTCAACCTCGGGTACGCGGTCTCGGCATGGGTTGGCTACGGTTTCTTCTTTGCCATGCCCTCAGAGATCTCCTGGAGAGGTCCCTATGTCGTACAAGCTGCGCTTGCTGCCATCCTCGTTGCCTGGACATTCATCCTTCCCGAAACGCCAAGGTGGCTCGTGGCCAACGGTTTCGAACAAGAAGGCTTACATACCCTTGCGGACCTTCATGGGGCGGGCGATACGACACATCCAATGATCGTTGCGACGTATGTCGAGATTGCCGCCGCAGTTGAGTTTGAGCGCAAAATGGGTCAAGCCACATGGCGTCAAGTCTTTTTCCAGTACACTCGTCGCTCCATCGTCGGTATTACATGCCAGATGTTTGCACAGCTCAACGGCATAAACGCTATCCTGTACTTCCTTCCGTCCAATCTGAGTCGTGCCGGGTTCACTACCTCTCGTTCCCTCCTCTACGCAGGCGCCTGCGCACTTGTCTATTGCTCGGGTACGATTCCTGCGATGTTCCTCATCGACAAGTGGGGTCGCCGCAAGTTGCTTATGCTCGGAAGCATCGTCCTAGCATTATCCCTCTCTATCGTCGGTGGTCTCCAGTACTATGCTGACAGCCTTCCAGAGGGACCTGAACGTCTCCCTGCAGCTGACGGTCTCTTCTTCGGTGTTTGCCTCTATCTCTTCTTCTTTGGTGCTACATGGGGACCCGGACCTTGGCTCCTTGGAGCCGAAATCTTCCCCCTTCGGGCTCGCGCTAAAGGGATGTCTTTGAGCACCGGAACCAACTGGCTCTTCAACTTCATCATCGCTTTCATCACGCCTCCGCTGTTCGCCACCATGAAGGCTGGTTATTACTTCCTCTTGGTCGGCTTCTGCATCGTCTCGTTCTTGGTGGTGTGGTTCGTCTACCCCGAAACTGCGCATAAAACGCTCGAAGAGCTTGGCGAAGTGTTTGGAGACAAGGTTATGGACAATGATAGGATCGTAGCAGAGGCAGAAAAGAGTGCAGACGCGACCAAGCTGGGAGTTGCAACTGCACTTGTGGCTCGCATCGATAACTCAGATATGACGCTCAGGGGATCGGAGGATTCTGCTAACGGTGGAGAGGCAGACAAGAACATCTCTAATGTACGCGAGGTAGAGGTAGTTCCTCGGTCACGATTCATGCTTGCGTGATAATATTATGACCGGTTAAAGTGTTACATTACAATATAAAGGAGTCGAGCTTTAAAAGCGCAATGATTGGGGGAAGTCTGCGGGGTAACTTTCATCCCCCTCAAACATGTCGATGAAGTTCTGAACGGCAGATGGGACGGATTCCGCGTGTGTGGTCAGCTTCGAAGTCGCGGAGGGGCGCGATGGAGATATATCAAGTGGTATGCTTAATCCAGCACCCTCCTGCATGAAGAATTGGGTAGAACCCCCAATTGACGCAGCGATGCGTGATCTGGCCGGAGAGACGAGAGGCGAGATGACTGGACGAGATGGGGTATCATTACTTGGTGCTCGCGAACGGCGTTCCCGACCCTGGTTCCTGCTAATCTCCGCGAAGCAGTGCAAAATCTCTGTGTCGGACTCTGCCTCTGTCGCAGAATCTTCTCCAACACTAGGGAAATTTTTTCTCTGCGTAGATTTGCGTGATCGTTGAGAGCGTGACTTGGCTGCGGGAACTTGGTTCGTCGCCCCCAGTGAAGGTGCAACACCTTGCATCGGTATATCTAATTCAGATTCAGGTTCCGTTAGAGAATCATCGTCTGGTATGTCTGTGATTGGCTCGTTCCGAGGAGGTTTCTGGGGCGTCTTGGTCTGGTGTCGCAAAGCACGCGGAGTGTTGAGCAATGGTAGTACATTCATCACCTTCTTCGTCGCAAAGAAAGAACGAGATGGGCCAGCGGGAGAAGTTACAGGCGATACAATGGGAGTAGATCCGAGCATGTAACCGTGCTGACTTTTTCGTTCGCGACGACCAGGACGTGGGCTGCGCGCGTGCGACCGCGATGTGTGTGCGTCGATGACCAGTGGTTGGTGCCTTAGAAATGTGGTAAGTAATATGCAGTAAGCTTGTTCGTATGTCCTTACCTTTTAGGTGACCCTCCCACCGAGGACGTATCCAAGTCGAAAGTTTCGGGGGGGATCGACAGAGTCAACTCTCTTTCCTCTTGAGGCTGGGAGGAAGAGACGAGCTCAATTTGCCGAGCAACTCGTTTACGCTTAGGCGTAGCATCGATACGGAGAAGGTATTGACTCTGAGAGGAGGGGACGGGAACCATAGGTATATCAGGAACTTTCGAAGACCGAGCACCCAGTCGAGGGGATGAAGAAACAGCGGATACATCACGCGTCTGGAACGGATCCGACGAGGTTGAGCCTACGCGAGAATGCAAAAGAGTGTTGACAGATTGAGCCGAGAACTTTAAGGGGGGAGGGACGTTATGCAATATAGCTGGGCCAGGTAGTCTTGTCGTTTCGAAATCTGGCCTTGGAGGAGGAGAGTGGTAGGAGGAGGATTCCGTCGGGGACTGCTCCTCAACATCGTGTACGAGCTCGGACCTTCGACGGGACGCAGTTAACGGGGTTGCAAGAGGGATATCTGCGATTTTCAAAGACGAGCGACAATGTGACAACGACTCTGAGCCACGCGCATCGGTTCTTTGTCGTTTCCGCTGTCCGACGCCGGGTGTAGTAGAGTGCGGATCCGCGAGTTGAACAAGACGGTCATTTGTACGATGCCGTAGTGTCGACGTGGATTTAGAAGGAGAAGGCTCAATTTCTAGTCGTTCAGAATCAATCTCGTCCCGGAGGACCGCATTCTCTTCAGAGAGTGTAACACTGGGTGACACTGAGTGGGACTTCAACGCGATTTCGCTTACACCGCGCAAAGACACGCGTTTCCTAGCGGAACTTGCGGGAGTGGGTAGCTGCACAATTGATGGCTTCGAGTTACGCGCAGACCCCTCTGCACTCTTTTTACGCTTCGAGGAAAGACCGCCTGTCGTCGATGCCTCGGAGGGTTTTCCCTTCTTTGATGAGGCGTCGGGGGGTCTTGCATTTTTTGTTCCTTTATGAAAATAAGCTGTTAGTGGGAGTTCCTGTTGAGAGAGATCCATGGCATGGCAGGAGAGTTGCCAGCAGAATGATCGGGGGCATGATCGGAGTTGACACGCTTTCAAAGTCCGACCATTACGACTAGATACACGCGTCACGCGTCGTTTCCTTGCAGCCCTACATGACCGTCGACGTCGAACCACAACTGAAAAAGCGCAAAATGTCAGAGTCGACACAACACGCACCCCCAATCCAACTTCTGATCAAGAGACTGTCAGATAAAGCCACACTACCCACCCGTGGCTCAGCGCTCGCGGCAGGCTACGACCTCTACAGGTGCTCTCCACCTCTGTGTCCCCGTACGCTCTATTGAACTTAACTTCCAGTGCTGAGAAGAAAACTATTGCTGCACATGGGAAGGCACTTGTCGATACCCAGCTTTCGATTGCCGTGCCCGCCGGTACGTATGGGCGCGTCGCTCCTCGAAGTGGTCTTGGTGAGCGCTATCCTCCTGCTTTCTGTCCCTGTCTGGACTACGGACCATGCAGCCTCCAAATTCATGATCGATACTGGCGCTGGTGTCATTGATGCGGATTATCGTGGCACCGTCTTTGTTCTGCTCTTTAACCTGTCGGACAAGGACTTTGAGGGTGAGCTTGGCGTGGCAGTACCGAGGTGGCAAATACTGAGGGTCTTGCAGTGCAAGAGGGCGACCGCATCGCTCAACTGATCATTGAAAAAATCTGTACCCCTGATGTTCTGGAAGTTGAGGTGGGTCCCTTTTGCGGCACAGTCACACTCTCTAACCTGTTCTGGGCAGGATCTTGACGAGACTCTCCGAGGTGCCAATGGCTTCGGTTCGACAGGTGGACACAGTCAACTGACCGGCTCGTCGTGATATACCATTTGATAACACGGTGTATGATATGTTGTTCATCTTTTTCCGACTTTGCTACTCGACGCCACGAATGCCTCAATGATTCCTCGGACATGTTTATAGCTGCAAGATGAGAGTCAAATTTTACCAATAACCAATGATGCTTGCTTTATCTGGCTACCGAAGGTCTCAGATGGAATTGATTATGGGAGGGCACAAAAACCGACCTGCTAGTTATCTCTCCCTCTCCGTCTCCACGACATACATGTCCTCTACTACCTTATTCGCATGTGGAAGTAGTTCGGTCCCCCGTATTTCATCCTCCACCCCATGGTCTGTCAGGGGTATCCTGGCGTCCTCCGCCCATATGCGTCCATCGGGGATGGAGCCATCTGCTGAGACCTCAATGTCGACGAGTTTGACAGCCTCGACAAGTCTGATGAGCTCGTCTAATTCTTTCTTGGTGGTGTTATATTCGGGTGTGCGTTGCGCAGGTGGGAGAAGAGCAGAGAGTTGATGAAGACGATTAAATTTGTCTGGTGAGATGGAGGGCGAGGGATAAGAAGACAAGAGTTGGTTTACAGACCATGTCGGTTTGAGGGGTATTCCACAAGAATCTGATCCTACGCGTGGCCGAATGAGCTTTGTGTTGTGAATCGCTCGCGTGAACATCAGTGGGAGTAGGGAACCGTGGGTAACTTAACTTTGGTCATTTCGACGCACAACACCAACACCCTTCAAGTTTGAATATTACAGAGATGAACCAAGGAGCGACCCGTGCCTTCCTCAAACTACTCCCATCTCCACTTCCCCCGTCTCTCCGGACCACTCCAGCGAACATCTATCAGGTCCTTTCTCGATATCCCAACGATGGCGTAGGTCTGAAGGTGCACCAAATAAGGTGGAAGGAGAAAGGGATCACAAACTGCTATTGGCAAGTGACGAGGTCGGTGCTGAAACACGAAGGAACGCATGGGAAGGCGTGGGGCAGACTGTTTTGGAGAGGTAAGTTGGCGACTCCGACCATGAGGGACCGGTGGGTTGAGAGACGTGATTCCAAGGAAAACCAGTGAGCCAACACGAAGAGAGAATACCTGGAACACTAAAATATAAGTGGTTGACGGGGAAAACATGATTCTATGTGCGTCGCTTTCCATGGTCATTACTAGCGACTCTTCCTGATGGGCTACTCTCAGCTTTCTGCTACCCGCACTAGCGTAGACGTTTGCGGTGCACATGCTACAGCATCAATTATATTCACTTTGCAAAGGAAAGAGAACAATCTCCCGTACTATGTGATCAGATGAAATTTTGTTGGTTACGCTGGTCGTAGTGTGTACTAGTTTCACGTGACAGTGGTACTCGACTCTTTCTCGGCTCTGCTTCGCGTTTTGCACGCACAACTGAGAGTGCCCTCCCGTAGTCACCTCATTCACCGCAGCCCATAGCTAGTTGCTCTCCGGAATGGATTCCCGAGAGCTCATCGATGCACAGTTTGACCGTGCAGTAGAGATCGTGCAGAGTCTCCCAAAGACAGGTCCTATCCAGACCGGATATGAGGAGAAGCTCACTATGTATAGGTTCGCACCTCCCTTGTCTCATACATCCCCCTGCACTGAAGCCTCCCCCTCTTCCTGCGTAGTCTCTATAAACAAGGTTCTTTGCATTCCAGTCTCCATCCTCGGGTGAACTCACTCACGTCCCTCCAGCAACTGTCGGAAATGTCACCGGTCCTCGCCCAGGTATATTCGACATGCTAGGACGAGCAAAATGGTAATCCACTTTTTCCTTTGGTTCCCTTCCCATATCATGTCTCAAAATACTGATGACATCGCCCCAGGGATGCTTGGGCAAAGCACAGGGATTTGGACCAGTATGAGGCGAAATGGCTTTATGTCGACGCCCTGTTGAAGGTACGTGGATGCCATTACTTGCATCCTCGTTGTGCTTTGACACGACAGTAGGCTTTGAGCAAATATTCAGAAAAGACTGTGGCAAAGGATCTTATCGACGAATTACAGTCCTATGGAGGGGATCCTGGAAACCTTGTTTCCAGTCGTACGTCGAGTTCGCAGTCCTCCTCCCTTGCACCCTAATGTTCTACCTCACAGATACGCTGACCAGGTCGGGATCCCGGGGTTCATCATCGAGCTCGACAGCCTCAGAGGACAACTCTCTGATGCCTGCGTCGCTTTCAAACCCTCCGGTCCATGATTTTCCGTCATTGATACAACATCCTAGCTCTGATGTTGATGACCACGACTCCGAAGACGAGGAAGCGGGTGATCAAACAGGTGATCTTCCTGCTGTACGCGAGGTCGCTCAACAACAACGGCCACTCTCCTCTCTTTCCTCACAATACAGGACGCCCGTTACGGGCTCGTATGTGCATTCTCCTCCAGTGCGCCGATTAAGTGTACCCCCGATGCAACCCCTTCCGAATTTCGAAACGCCATCCGCATTCGCAGATCAACAGCCAAACACATCTTCGGTCAATCCTTCTGGATACCGATCTCCGACTTCCTATTCAGAGACCTATCCATCGCTTTCCCGCGATTTTGCACCGCAAGTCCAATCTGCCACTCCCCACTACAGAAGTCAGCCTTCAGCTCCTCGACATTACGCCACAACGGGAGCACTGTTAAGACCCCCCTCGAGGGCTTTGTCAGTGTCGCTAGAGCATGCGGTGGAGAATATGCAAGCGCATCTTGCAGCCCTTACAGAACGCATCGATACCCTCGAATCATCCATTGTGTCTCGCCCCCGTGTTCAGAGTTCCACCTCACTCCCCTCACGCAATTCCTCGGGACGCGGCAGTCCCGCGGACCCCAGTTCCATTGTTCAGGGCTCTGAATGGGATGTTGAAGACATGGGTCTATGGACGCTTGTCTTGAAACCCTTGGTTCATAACCTCTCTTGCCTACAGCAGTTCTTCTTGTTCTTCCTCACAAGTGGACAAAATAGGTCCCCAGTCATGATTGTGGTGCGGAGGCTTTGCTTAGACATCTCATTTGTGATGATGGTACTGGGAGTCCTGAGGACGGCTTGGGTGAAGTCGGGGACTAGGCGAGGCGAGGTTTGGGCCGCCTTGATCGTGCTTTCGGACGCTATCAGGGGGAAGAAAAGAATCGGGAGATATTTGAGGATGTGATCTTGGTGACTTCATATACCTTATGGTTCTGCCTGCTATCTATTGAACTATTACCAATCTAAATGGTGACATAGAATGCGTGATTTGGATGACGACAAGAACACGATTTACTGATACAACTTGTACAGCTTCAACCTTGGTACTCATTCACGCTTCAAGCTGGCATACCCACGACGCAGCGAATGCAGTTACCGTCCTAAAGCTTTATCAGACACTGGGCCGGGCAGGGAGGTGGAAGTAACATACATGCATATCTTGGAAGCCCTCGTTGATCTCTTCAAACTTACGGGAGTGAGTGACGTATTCGTCAATCTTGAACTTGCCTTGGAGGTATTCTGACGGCGGCTCATTTACAGGTGATCTAGGGGACAAAGTCGGGAGAGACATACCCTCGACAAGACCAGGGAGCTCGGTGCGACCCTTCACACCACCGAATGCAGAGCCTCGCCAAGTACGACCGGTAACCAATTGGAACCTACGCAATCTCATGAATGTCAGCCAGTCAAGATCATAGAGCGACACGTACGGTCTCGTGGAAATCTCCTGTCCAGCAGCTGCGACACCGATGATGGTTGATACACCCCAACCCTTATGACAAGCTTCCAAAGCTGCCCTCATGACGTTCACGTTACCAGTAGCGTCGAAGGTGAAATCGAGACCACCATCCGTAATCTCGACCAGGTAGTCCTGGATACGTTTCCCTGTGGGCAGCTCCGTGGGGTTCACGAATTCGGTCGCTCCCATCTTTGTGGCCCACTCTTTCTTTCCGTTGTTGGTGTCAATCGCGATGATGCAAGAAGCACCGACATCGGAAGCGGTGGAGATGACTCCAAGACCAATGGCACCGCAGCCAAAGACAGCGACGTTGGAACCCTCTGTGTACGCAGAAGCAACTTAAATCGAGTGATAAGCAAAAAAGCAGGGAAACATACTGATTCCAGGCTGTTTGACAACGGCACCCCAGGCAGTAGTGATTCCGCATCCGAGGAGACATACTTTGTCAAGTGGAGCGGTCTTGTTGACAGCAACAACGGAAACATCTGCGACGACGGTGTATTGCGAGAAGGTGGAAGTACCCATCTAGGGGAGGTGACATCAAGTCCAATACTTTAGCCTGTGTTCTTAAGAAATGACGAGGTTGGACGCGACTCACGAAGTGGTGGACTGGCTTGCCCTTGCAAGTGAAACGGCTGGTGCTATCAGGCATCAGACCTTGACCTTGGGTCGATCGCACTGAACGTGCATGTGAGTGCTAAGTGATGTGGGTGGCTGTCTCCGAGTTACCTTTCCCACAAAGGTTTGTCTTTCCACTCTTGCAGAACTTGCATTCACGACACTCTGGGGTGCAAAATTAGCACGTATGCCATCGCCTGACACAAGATAACTCACCAGCAGTGTACAATGGAATGACATGGTCACCCTGGGACGGGATCGATATAAAATTCTCCGAAGAAGGGAATGGAAGGAGTGGAGGGTATACATACAACAGCTACGCTGGTGACACCTTCGCCGACTGACTCGACCTGTTGAGAGTGAGGTTGGGTATAAAGGACAACTTAGTGGGATCACTCACAATGCCTCCACCCTCATGACCCAGGATCACAGGGAACAAACCCTGGGATATCGAAGATCGTAACCATACCCTACCCCAGATCTTAATTTACACACCTCGGGATCCTTACCACTGCGAGTGTACTCATCGGTATGGCAAATACCTGTCACGACCAGACGATTTAGTATGTGTACCGCACAAGTGAGCCCTAGACCGCCTACCGGTGTACAAGATCTTGATCCGCACCTCGTGTGCCTTTGGAGGAGCGACCTCGACCTCCTCGATCTTGAGAGGCTCGGCTGCACCCCAGCAAACTGCAGCCTTGCATTTGATGACCTGACCGACAGTGCTCGCCATTCTGTGCGACGACGTGGAAGAAGGGAAAGGAAATGGAATCGACGTTCCGTTTGCTCCCGCAAGTCTTTTATAACAGCCAGTACTACTGCAGTACGGATCGGAAGAGTGTGATCCAGTTCTGTCTAAAATCTTCGGACAAGATCAGCCTGCTGATCATCATCTACGCCCCTGTGACCCACCGAATGAGATTGCTGTGTAGCGCTCGGACTCCTTGGCATCTCGGAGGCCTTCTTAGACTGGTGGTCTCATCATCCAGCCTCGTCACCGAGTCAGATGGCCTTTCCAAATCTCTACTACAAACGTGTACGTTTCATATTTTTCGTTCCCGCTCAGCTCCGTGTCTGACTCACATCCCATGTCCCGCAGACTGCGGCGACCGCCAAGGCTTGTTACGTGTGCTACAAACCCACAGTCACTGTCCTCGCGACGATCGACACTACGGATTTCTTCTACACTTGTCCAGTCCACCTCACAGACCGCGGGTTTGCAACACGTGCAGCTGAGCCAGAGCCAGAGCCCAAGAAACCTGGAGTGAGCGCTGAGGAGATCGCTAAAGTGAAACAGGAATGGGAGGCGAAACAACGCCAGAAGAATGAGAAAGCGAAGGAGAAGGAACAACAGAGAGGGGGACAGGATAAAGGGAAAGATACGGATGGAGCACAGAAGGACAATTTAAATGATGGGAAGGAATCAGCAGGCGATAAGAAAGTGGAAGCTAATAACCCTGAGAGCGCTGTCGAACAACCGCCCCCGCGACCGACGCACGAACGATACATTCTCCATCGTGACATTTTTGCTCTCAGAGTTTCTGATCACCGCAGAAGGAGACAGGCTGCCCAGGCTAAAGACCTTGCACCTCGTTTGCCAGGCACACCGAGCGGAGCCTTATCCTAGATACACTGAGGCCATTTTATCGCACATGAATGTATACCCGTCTATACATCCTAATGTGAACGCAATCATTATGCTTAAGTTGCAAGGATCCGTGATTCAACATTGGATCAAATACCGAATGGGTTGCAGCCACAACTGATAGCCTGAACACCAAAGCTAGACAGTGCCCCGATAGCGAGACCGAAAATCACAAATGAACCGCTCAGTGTTGCTGCTATATCGACATCTTCGAGACGCCCCTTGAGTCTGGGGTTATGCTCGAGCGATGAAGCAGCGAGGATCGACAGTGACGAGACATAACCGTTCGAATAACCCATCATCAGCAATATAAGCATAAAAAGGGCATCAGAGGTTATGACCGGAGAGACGGGGGGTGCCGAGGCAGGCCGATGAACATTGCAGAGGAGCAGCAGGGGAATGAAAATCGTGCGCATGAGGGACATAGCCAATATCTTCTTTGCAGACCAGATGACCAAACGAGGAAACGAGCAGGTCCATCGCCCTGCAAGGTCTCCGGAGTTGAAGAGTAAGAAGTGTACGGCTGTGAACAGCAAAGGATGGATGTTCGGTTTTGTCGACCGAATAGTGACTGTGATGGCGGGGTAGACTGCCTAGATATAACAAGTCAGTTGAAGAGTACAACAGTGAAACGTGGGCTTACCAAGGTGACTGCGAATACATACGCGATAGAGAACATGAAAATGAAGTTCTCTTTGAAAACTCTGATTATGTGCGAGTTTGACTCCGTCCGGACATCTCCACTAGTGCTGTGGTCCGCGATGTTCCCAGGAAGCACTTCCGCATCTACATCCGCAGGTTTGGGATGTTCTAGAACGTTAACAACAGAGGTATATGCAGGCTGGCTCGTCATCCACGTGTAGGCAACCAATGTGACGACCATGAAAACCGCAGAAATCCCAAAGAAAATTCGCGCAGCCATTTCTTCGGCCTGGGCTTCGTCGTTTATGGTATACGATCCCGGAGATGAGCCCCAGAGAGAAACCACCGAGCTGACAAGTTGGACAACACTGACCGCAACGGCCACGGCTGCTTGTCCCGACAAGACAACCTGGAGATATGACGCCCCGAGTAATGCTGCACCAGCATAGACAGCGGTCGACAGGTATCCTGAGGTAACGGCCAAAGATGCTGAGGCAAAGAGCACAAATGGATAGAACGTTGATGGTGTCCCTCGGACGAACGTGCTGAGACACAACGAGGCGACCAGAAGGATAACTGCAGTCGAGGAGGCGAATATTCGGCGAGAAGGGGACGACTACGATGTCCTGAGGTTAATACCCCCATGCATTCAGTGTGACGTACGAACCTGCTTCGATGTGATGGTGCAGTAAAACTGAGCGACTACATTGGTCAACGTGTATGCGCTGGACTGGGACGAGCTGAAAGTCGGGTAGACGGGGGAGCCGACCAACCGGGACAAGAAGAATGGTGTTCCGTTGATCAAGGCTAGGCATCCGTGAGCACGAGCGCAAGTATTACTTTTGGATTGCCCACCATTCCAAGGCAACAGGATAGCGCACCCCAGCAGGAAATATGTCCACTTGATTCGAACGTCTACAACTGGGGTGGGTTCGTTGGTCAAGTTTGGCTCATCCGCATCAGTCAGGTCTTCGAATACCAACGCTGCGTCCTCGGAAGACGGGAGGGCACGATACTTTACGCGGGAGTCAGTCATGCTGTTGACTGAGCTCGACGTTGTACCGTCACGCTAACAGCGCTTATCTGGAAGCGGCTCCGAGTCAGTGGTTGGCAATTCGGAAGCAGGGAACTTGTTCAAAAACTGGCTCAATAGGCGTGAAGGTGGATCTTAAACATTGAGACGAGTCAAATGACCGTGAGGTACGATAAAGGTATAGAACAGGAAGAGATGCGCATGAGCCCAAGTACAGCTACTTTTGCTTTGAAGGTCCTGCAGCGGGGATTACCTGGTTCGAAGCATTCCTCAATATTAGCTGAGTCAATTTCTCCTTCTCCTTCTGCTCTTTCCTCTGCTTGCGTTTTACTTTCCTCTCTATCTTCGCCGAGCGTTCGGCCGTGAACCACCGTCTCTTCTTCTCTGCTTTCCGTTCCTCTTCCATCTTCTGCCGGAACTTGAACACACCCTCGGCACGCGCCGCCGTCGCAGAGCGACCATTCAATTGCATGAGCTCCCTCTCAACGAACTTCTTCAGGTGGTCGGCTCTACGGGCTTTGGCAGCTTGCCAGCGGGCCTGCTTCTTGGCTCGACTGTGTGGGTTTGATAGTTCCTTTGCAAGGTGGAATTCCATCGGTGTCGACTCGTCGAAAGCACGAGGTTGAGGGGCGAACAACGTGGTGATGTATGCGCTTTCATCAGCGGGGGTGGGTCTCTGGAGGTTTGGTGGCTGATACGTAATTTTAAGAACTGCTTCTTGGGTAGTATCATAAAATTGGTTGGCTATGAAACGGAGGAAACACAGTTGGAGTTGATTCAACTGGTAGAGCCATAGTTTACAACATACCTGCCGGTCGCTCGGGGACTTCCTCCTTCGGCCATGGAATTGCAATTTGCGCATTAATGGTTTTTTTATAATGCGCGGGCATTGTCGCGAGGGCGATGCGTTTCCAATCGAAGCGACGAAGTCCGGGGTGCCAAAATGAATCCCTCACTCCAACCCGTCGCGCGAACACGCTGTCATTGTATCTGGTTCACCATTAGGTTTAAACATAAGAAGCCGTACTCACTCCACGTCCTTTTCTCCGCCTTGAGGTCTCGGAAGTTTATGAGTACCCAGAAAGAGTTGACACCTGGAGTAGTGCACACTCCGGTTGACCGGCGTCTTCTTGGGGCCAACCTCCTGCGACCATAATGATGAATCCAATACCTGTTTCAACTGAAACGTCCTGGCGTACCTTGCTGGTACCCTTGAGGTACACGCGGTTTGTAAACCTGTTTATACTCATGACCTCAAGAAGCTTGCTTGCTTCGCCGCGAATGCGTATTTTGTCACCAGGAACGACATTCCAGTGTTTGATACGGTCCTTGACCGGAACTGCTCTTATGCCGGGGAAGAAGCGGGACTGTTTGACCTGCCAAGGTTTCGGGACAGGAAGGAGATGACGGAAGTGTTTGGTCCATGGGACTCGGGTTGTCGCTCTGAGAACTTCTCTCCGTGCTAGCGACGACATGGTGAAGGATGACCAGCACTCGACGTTCGTAATGAGACGCGAACCAAGAAAATCGCTGACTAATCAATTACCCCTGTCTCTTCCAAGGATCCGGATGGACAACCAATAAAAATACAACAAGAGCACCACAAAACATGTATACAGACCGCTACATCACCCTGCTGGTACTGGGGCAGCCTTTGTCCCGCTCCACGCCCCAGAAGTTGTACTCGGCTCCTCTGACTCCAGCGTCTGAAATTAGAGCAATGAGACCAGAATGACAGGGACAAACTAGCGAGACCAACCTCAAGAAGCATCCCAATTATGTTGTCCACTTCTGAAGGTGGCACACCTCCACACCCGGCGCCGATAAGTCTCCTATACTCAGCCATCCGTCCACCTGTCCCTGCCTCCGCTTGAAATACCGTCAATTCGTCAAATAGCTCCTTCCTTCGTTTTCGACGGTGTCCCAGTTCTTCCCTTGTCGCCTCACAAGCCGCCCTTATCGCGTCTTGATCGCTTGGGACACCTGCATACAGTGCAAGAAGATCCGCAATGTCCTCTTCCTGCGGTAACGCCTTCCGCTTCCCTCTGGCTTTATCCTTGTCCTTCCCGGTCTCCGTTGGCCCCTCGTCCTCAACATCATCGTCCGTCCGGTAGGGAACAGTCGCAGGCGTGATTTTGAGCTCCCCGTCCGCTGCATCCCGGATTGATTTCTCTCGGTTCTCCTCGTCTTTTATCCATTTCTCCCAGCCCAATCGATACCTCTTCCCCATCTTGTCAAGCAGCTGGCTATCCAGCTCTGACAATAACCCTTTCGCAAGCTGCAGGCCCTCCGCCTGTGTCCTTAGTTGGTTGACGGCTCGATGACTCTCGAGAATCTCTTGCTGGATATTTTGCAAGAGAGAGTGCGCTTGATTCATGTCGCGTTCCTTGTCCTGGAGCTCGTGATCATAAGATGCCGCGAGGCTATCGAGCATGCTCGTGATTTCGTTCACGCATTTCATGCTGGCTTTCTGGCCGGTGACGGAATGATGTAATGCTGGGCGCTCGCCACCCAAGGGGATAGGGGGAATGGTTGAGAGGGGATAGGCGGCTTGGGCGTTGCGGAAAGACATGGCCGAAATTCGAGAAGTTGGTCCTGGAGATGATCTGAAACGCTCGTCCTCGAGGATATAGTCTTCCGTGCTCTTTCCATCGCGGTTCACGAGCTTTGGGTCCGCTCCGTGATCGATGAGGAGTTTGACGAGGCGCTTACTTCGGCACCGAGCAGCCATCGTCAAGGCAGTCTCCCCATCCTCATCTTGAAAGTTGATCACGTCGGCGAGTTCTTTCGGATAGTCGGCCAAGCGATTGAGCACTGTCTCCATATAATAGCGTGCAGCATGTGTCTTTCCCTTGGACATGGCGACATCTACGATGTGATGGAAAACAGTTCGATTGTAATTGTCGATGTTGAGTGTAGAACGGTGAAGGAGCTCATAAAGCTCGGGAAACTTTCGGACATCGTAGTTGTTTGCGAACATGACGCTACGCATGAGTGCGGTTTGACCGGCTTTGTTCACCTTGAAAATATCAGCACCAGCCGTGAGCAGGAGCTTCACGATACGGAGCCGGCCCATTGCTGAAGCCCAATGCAATGCGGTATGCCCGTCATCATCAATTGCCATGTTCGGGACAAAATCAGCAGGTGGCGAGATGAGAACCTGAGGGATCTGATTCGTGTCAGAAATGAAATATTCGAGGATCTGGTCGCTATAAGACCGTGGGTCATCGGTACCGTTGGCCTGTGTGGCTTGCTCGTTGTCCGATGCGTCGCCAAGACGCTCGTGGGGGTGGCGTCGTGATGCTCTGCGTCTTACACCACGTCTCTGCTCTTCTGACACGTCCATTGGATCGTACGCATCAGCGATTGGGGAAGGAGTACGAGAGCTAGATGACCCCCTCGAAGGAGATGATGTCATCGACCCATCTTCTGAACCGGGCTCCGAGAAAATTTCCTGTTCCGAATCGTCTTCTGCATTGGCTTGACGGCGAGAGCGTGTTACAGCGAGCGGAACACTAGGCTCGGGTACTGTGACAGTAGCACGACGAGGAGGCTTCGCCGCAGTCGCGGAAGACACGAGATGTTTGGGAGCAAGAGGCGGGCTTTTCGCAGCGGGTTGGAATTCAATGATAGGACGGAGAGCCACTTCACAGTTATATTGCTTGGCAAGGGCGAGTCCGCGTTCGAGAGGTATCCACGTTCCTGTTTGGGGATCGTGACGGAGTGACCGGAGAGGAAGAAAACAACCGACCCTGATACTTTCCGTACCCTCCTTGAACTTTCTCGTGTTCCCCCTTTTGAACTTCTCGTTCCAAGACACGGGTACGCTGTGGTTTGTCGAAGCCCGCGACTTTGAGTATTTGAGTCGCGTTGAGCCATGAATCTGAGCGGCGTCGCATAACAGCGACACCCTTGCACATCCTACACGTGTCAAAGAGATGAGGACGTGTCGAGCATGGCGAGCAATATGACGAACATTTCATACACGGGGATGCCGCTGTAAGTCGCCTTATACGGGTTGGGAAAGGGTCAGCAAGGGCATGACGATGAGCGGATGAAAGGGAACGATACCTTGAAAATTTGATTGTCGGGCATTGTCAAAAGCAATGTGCGCGTACGGATTGCTGAACGTCACGGCTAGGGTATGTATATGAATTTTGGCGCTGGGAGTTGATGTGGGCGGCGGTGTGTAGTATACGCGTGCTCCAACAAGAACAAACAACGCGATTATCCTGTATCCCCTGAGCACGATCTTGACTTCAACCCATCTCATCGAGGCAGTCTTTCGCAAAGAAAGAAGCATGTCGATGCAGACGCACGAAAACATGTGTCTTCCTTGACTACGAGTATTGCAATGTTTCATCGGAGAAGCTCCCCCGTTCAGCAATGCCTCATGGAAGACATGCTGTGATCACGATGCGACGCGTGTCCTGTACACCCCGTGCCCTAATGGCTCTTCAGCAAATTTCTAGGATGTCAGGCTCGCTCCCCCGTTCTCCTCGACATGGTTCCCCTTCGCGGTACGTGCTCCAGGGTTACCCAGAAACCCTAGACTATGGTTTCATGTACCGCGTATGGAATATTTTGGTATGTTTGGACCAAACGCGACGGTCACGGGACTCGTTTCCTTTTCCAAGGTGCTCTTCTTGGCTTCCAAACGCCTACCTCGAGGCACGTTGCCACCCTCGAGCCCTTTATTATCGTCGCGCTCATTCGTCAAGACATCCCCCTCCTTTCATCCCCCCTGCCGTGTTCTCGCTGCGTCGCGAAACAAGTTCACATTTATGGCTCCAAAGTGCGAGCCACTATGTCATTTCGGAGACAGGTATGTCCTTTACGCTCAGACGGTCAACACCTAAGCGAGCTTCGTGCCAGGCTCTACTTTACAACATTTCCCCATCCACCGCCCAGCCCACATATTCTCAACAACCAACCTTCGGACCCGAGCAACAACCCACGTGTGCGCGCGAGACCCAGAGGAGGTCCATCTGCGTCTCCGGATGACGATGCGACTTATTTCTACTTTACCATCGATGATCAACTGTTATACCTATCATTCTTTCAAGACTGGGGCCCACTGAACCTTGCAATGGTTTACAAGGCTTGCATACTCATCCACGAACTGTTAGAGGTCCGTTCTGCGTCAGGCGTCACATCAAGCGTTTGTGGCCGTCCGCTGATGACTTGCGCAATAGGACAAGGATCTGCAGTCTTACCGCCTCGTTCTGTATTCTTCTGACGACCCACGGCGGAAAGCGAATGCAGCACTTCTGATGGCTCTTTATGTCGTATGTAACTCATCATCGGCTCATATCACCGCTCACACTCCTCGCAGATGATTGTTCAACGGCGCGCTCCATGGGAAGCCTTCCATCCTATTGCTGAAGTCGAGTTCATGCCATTCCGTGATGCAGGTCGTGGACCCTCCGATTTCAATCTCAATATACAGGACTGTCTATGGGGAATCTGGAAGGCAATGCAAAATGGCCTACTCGATATGAATGAATTCAGTGTCGAGGACTACGAATTCTATGAGAAGGTGGAAAACGGAGACTGGAATTGGATAACGCCGAACTTCATTGCTTTCGCGTCGCCCGTTGACTCGGCATGGATAAAGAATCAGAAGGAAGCAAAACAAGCTGCTGCAGAACCCTCCTCTCCTACTCGACCTGGAACCACAAGTCCAACTCGCTCGCCCGCCTCCAATCTTGCACTCCAACGTAAATTAACTACACCATTCTGCAATTGCCTGGACTACTTCGAGAAACGAGGTGTCAAACTCGTCGTTCGTTTGAACACGGAACTTTACGATAAGCAACTGTTCGTCGACCGTGGCATAACTCATCAAGAACTCTATTTCGACGATGGTACCAACCCGACAGATGAGATCGTACGGACCTTCATTGATATGTCGGATGCTATAGTGGAGAGCAGTGGGGTAATTGCTGTTCATGTGCGCCATTCCCTTCGTTTCGATCTCTGTCGCTTTACTCGGGTACATGGTGACATTTTCCGTCAGTGTAAAGCAGGTCTGGGACGTACCGGCACCTTGATCGGGGCCTATCTCATCTGGAAATATGGCTTTACCGCGACTGAAGCGATTGCTTTCATGCGTATTGTACGACCTGGAAGTGTAGTGGGTCCACAACAACAATACATGTATCTCAAGCAACTCGAATGGGCAAAATGGGCAGCAATCGATGAGATGAGACGAGTGCAGGCTGCAGGAGCCGCAGCCGCAGCGCCGGTTGTCGCACCGGTGACACCACCAGCGGAGCAAGATGAAGAGATGGGCGAAACCGGCAGAGTAACTCCTCCGTCTACGTCTGCGGTACCTTTACCTCCTGTAACCCCCAGTCGACATGTCGCCGCGGCCGCGGCGAAAGCACACGCGATTGCACCGCCAGGTCAGCCGAGGAAGACACCCATGGCGAAGAGAGTTGCAGTGGATTCTGACGAAGAGAACGAGGTAGACGAAGCAGACGATACCCTGCCTGCCCTGGGCGCGGCGCCACCTATCACAAGGCAACGTGCGAAGACAAATATACGGCCAACAGCAGCGAGAGGCACCGCGTCAGAGCAGCGTCCGACGCGCGTGCTACGATCTGCCGTTGCAAGTACCCACCGTAAACCCCCATCTGCCACGACGGGCACAACGGCCAAAACGTCTGCGCAGCCTCCAAACAAGATACCAAGACTCGCTGCTGGGACTACCACGCGAAGCACTGCAACCAGAGGGGTTGGTGCACCTTCATCGCGTAGAGTCCCTCAGCCACCACCGTCACCAACTCCTTCAAGGTTACCCACATTGGCAAAACGGAATAATGCCACCAGCACGCTAGCAGAGATGGCTGCACGCGCGAAGCCCAAGCCCTCGTCTGATGCCTGGATGACCACTGGTGCATCAGCCGTAGTTGTTCCCGCGTCCAAAAGCACACAACGGCCAGGTCCACGTCCAGTGCGGAAGAGGAGGAGTAGTTTTAGCGCTGCAGACGTGGTGGCATAGCGAACGTTCTTAAGGTGTAAACTGGCTTTACGTCCTGCTTTTTGTGTGCTATCGTTTTCCAAGTTGCCATCATTTCATACCATACTTTCCGTCCCTCCGTTGGTATTTATGCAATTCCGTACCCTCCTGGCATTGTATACATTTAGCATTCCCCATCCACACCTGCATTGCCTTGTCGTCGTCTCTGTGTATATTCCATTGATCCAGTCACAATATCTCATCAATTCTGAGCCCCGATGTCGAATTCAATAAACGAGATCTCCTACACCTTGGAGTATCTATGAACGCATTCGAAAAACCATCTAAGATCTTCGGGATTCACGCCAGGCGTGATCCCGTGTCCCAGGTTGGCAATCCAACCAGTGTTGGGACGAGCGGCACGGAACTCTGCGCACATCCTCTTCACCTCTCGTTCGATGGCGCCCCTCCCTCCGTAGAGCACCACCGGATCTAGATGTCCTTGAAGGGTCACATTCGGAGGTATCGTATTGTCTGTGGGATCGACTGTCCATTCGAGACTTATGGCGTCATACCCAGCTGTGGCCGCAAGTGCCGGTGAAGCACCTTTCGCAAAGAAGGTGAGGGGAATTGGTGGGATACCACGGCTCTGGAGTTTTTCTCGTACGGCGTCCGCTATTTTTTTCGCGTACGGTAACGAAAACTCCTTGAAGTCATGTTGTGACAAGTCGCCACCGTTTGAGTCGAAAACCTGGAGCAGCTAACATATTTTGCAGCCAAATTAGGGTGCGTAAACAGCACGGAAAAGGTGGGGGATGCACCTGCGCTCCAGCTTCCACCTGGCCGACCAAGAACTCGATGCATTCGCCCGTGATGAGATCTAGCAATTTCTTCGACTCTTCCGGGTATTTGAATAGCCAAGTTTTGGATTTTTGTAACGTCTTGCTACCCCCTCCTTCGATCATGTAAGACATGAGGGTCCACGGTGAACCACAGAATCCGATAAGGGGTACACGACCATCCAGGGCTTTACGCGTCAACTTGATTGCCTCATACACATACGCGAGCTCTGTATTCACGCGACCAGGCTTGAGTTTCTTCTCTATATCCTCAGGGACGTCGAGTGGATCGGGGAAGGAGGGTCCTTGGATCATCTCCACCGTCATACCCATGGCTTGAGGGATGACCAAGATGTCAGAGAAGATGATAGCAGCATCGACGAGACCCTCGTAACGATCGATGGGTTGCAGGGTGACCTGCTTGGCAAGATCTGGTGTCTGACAGATTGTAAAGAAATCGTATTTCTCGCGGAGTTCTCTAAACTCTGGAAACGACATGAATGAGTATGGCTTTCCGGACGTGAGTTGACGTGCTGATGACCTGGTAGATAACGGCCGGCCTGGCGCATGACCCATACAGGTGCACGCTCGGTAGGTTGACCCCAAGCTGCACGTAGGATGAGATCGTTTTTGAGAGGGGGGAAGCTGTCGGCCATGGCGATCCGTCTGATACGTTCGAGTTGATGAGAGCGCGATGATCACAGTTGGTTACTGTAGCGACACAGCCACCCGAACCCTCTCGATGTCAAACCCAGATCAACTAATTGACGAGCAAGTACCATCTTTTCATCCTTGCGCGGTTGTTAACGCTCACTTATTGTTCTAATCTCAGATTCAAGAAATCTGGAGAGTTTGATCGGCTGAGACGAGAACTCTTGACGCAGTTTCAACGCAGTGTATGCCGCGTTTCAGCCTATCACTTCGGAATGACTTCCCCCACACGTATTTAGGAGCGGATCGCAAGCTTCTGGTCGCGGGTTGACGACATTGCCCGACAACGACTAACCTCTGACCAGAAACTGCTCAATATGCCCCACGATGCGATCTACCGCGAACTTATGGGTGAAATCGACAGGTTGGCATACGTGCATCTTATATTGCCCTCTCTGTCCCTAACGGACTGTCTTGTACAAGGTATCCTATCCTTGAACGGGCTATCTCTGAAGCACCACTACTCTCAGATGCGTCCTTCGCTGAGACCATCCGTGCTTCAATCCAACGCATCCAGCACGACGGTAAGAAAGTCGACGGAGTCACAGAACTAGGTGTGCTGCCAGCTGCAAGAGTCTCCTCCTCGTGCTAAATACTCAGATCACATCAGAAGATAGCCGGGATCGCGGGTCATCGCAGGAAGCTTCTCGCATACCAGTGATTCATGCACCCTCAACGAACTGAGATCCTGAAGCACTCACGAATGGTTGTATCCATTGACAACAATCCGTTTCTACAGTGCAACTTTTGCGCGTCAGGTTGGCATGGGCTTCGTCGTGGCAATACTCTGGGCGAAGTGACCACGGTTCTGCAGGTCGAGGTGTGGTCAACACCATCTCCGCCGCCGTAGATCGTCTTGGAGACGAGTTGCATGGGCAGATCAGAAGCAGTCTTGCTACGTTCGCACGCAGTAGCACTATCAGTCGACTAATGCCGATAATTCAACGCCCGTGGCTCTGATTTTGGATGCATGTTCGACCATAATGATATGAACGCACTGGTATGGTCGGTCAAAGATGTAAAAGATTATTTGCCCTTTGTTAATATCCCACCGCGAATAGACTTGTCCCCCCAACGGGCTCCTGTGAAACAAACCCAGCTTCGTCGATCTCGAATCTTGCAGTTTTAAGCATGCGCTTTGGAGCTTTCCGAGTATTTCCGGTGATCTTCTGCATCCGCCCAATTGCACCTGCAACAAAGACTAATTCCTTCCGCGGTACCAGGATCGAATCGTGTGGACAGTCGCCTTTTTCTTACGAGTCGGTCAAAGCTTCGTTCCTTCGAACGCATCAATCACGTGTAGGTACGGAACTTCATTGTGAAGTGACCACGAGGTTCAGAAATCAGGGGGAAACTGTCGTGTGCCGCCGAACATCATTGAATAGAGGTAAAGTTCTTTCCGATTTTTTTCAGGGGCCTTCTCATTGCCAGATTCTCAACTTGATGCGCATGCTTTGGAAACGACTCCCGTAGTGATAGTAGCACTATCTCCTGAACCGCTCGGAGAATTCTGATCTTTGGTGTTACTAGAGAACCCCGCGGTAAAAGCACCTCGCCAATGGAAGCTGCACTGAAACATCCTTCGGATGATAAAGCCAAGCCTATCTCGAAGCATAGTTGGGCGCACCATGGTATCCTTTCAAGTGACCAAGCTTAGAACCGCGCATACCATGCCCCAATGCTGAATTCAGAGTAAAGAAAAAATTGCGAAAGACATGAAGCAAGAAACGTTTACGCTAATGTTGTGCTACTCCCATCAAACGCAGCGCGGTATAGATGCTCATCGAGGGTATATCAACCATCATATGCACACGAATCATCGTAGATGAAGACGAGATGTCAAGTCAGTAAATCGCATGACCATCAGTGAACAGGATCTTCTTGGATCAGCTCGAGGGCCCTTGCGGAGCGAGGCTTGATCGAGCACCTGAAGGGTTTAGGGTGACTTTACCGACGTCAGAACCGTTAGTATTGGAAAATGAAAAGACCCACCTGATAGTCCCGGAGGAGGGATCTACCTCGGGTGTAATCTCAACACCGTTCTCAATAATTTTGGAGACATCAAATGCCGCCACAGACATTGCCACCGAGATCCATATAGATGCATCAGCCAAATGCATACCTGGGCAAATACTATGTAACGGTAAATTGGCGGAATTCCACAACAGGAAAGCCAAACATACCGTCTGCCGAAACCGAAGCAGATAGTGCGAGGATCAGTCTCTGGCTTGTCGCCGAGGAATCGCTCCGGCTTAAACTCGTTGGGATTGGTGTAAGTCCGGGTATCGTGAAGCATAGACCTATGAATAAATGGGTCGAAGAACCTAAACAGACCAAAATAAGGCATACGAACCAGACGTTAGGGATGATCAGAGTGCCCTTGGGGATGTAGTAGCCATTGTGGATATCGTCATCGGTAACACGGTGAGGGACAGCTATTCGCAAATCAACTGTCAATCGAGTACAAGGCCAAATAGTTACGAACCGAGAGGTGTGACAACATTCCAGCGGAGAACCTCCTTTGCAAGAGCCTCAACGTAGGGAAGAGAGTCACGGTCAGTGAAGGTAGGAAGACGGTCGGAGCCAATCACGGCATCAATTTCAGCCCGTGCTCTCTTCTGAACCTCGGGGAACAGAGCCAAAGCCAAGAAAAGAGAGTAAATCGCGGACACGGTCTGACAACACTTCCATCAGTCAAGAAAACTTGTGAAGCTGCTAAGTGCTTACGGTGTCGGCACCGCCTGTAAAAGAAATATGTTCAACCTCGCTGACCAACTGATTCTTGTTCAAACTTACCGGAGTACAAGGAAGCAGCAGACCATTTGACGACGTGATCCTCCTCAGCAGACAGAGTGCGACCTTCGAGCAAGTTGGAAACAAAAGACTCGGGAGCAATACCAGCAGCCTAGGACAAGCGATTAAGCTTACAAGGTCTCGGATAGGCTATGAATTTACCATCTGATCCTTGACGAATTGGTATGGTTGGTGAACCATCTCTTCGAGCGTAACACGCCATTCCTTTGCCTTGCGCTTGAAGTCAGCACCGGGGAACCAATCAGGAACTTGTGCCACTAGATATGGGTTTAGACAAGGGCTTTCGGAGACTACACTGAACGTACAAGATGGCATCACGTCGACCATGAAAGCGCCTGTAGCGGTCGAGACTGAAAACTGGTCAACCGCCCTATCAGCAAGGTCAACGAAAGGATCGTTGTTGTCCTTGACTTCGTAACCATGGGATATACGCAAAATGATGGCGCCGGCGGTATGGCGAACGTGTTGTTGGAGTTCCGCTGGTTTGGCGAGGACACGTTGCAAGAAGCGACGAGTCTCCGTTTCTTCGATAGGGTGGTAAGTCTCCATAGAGGCGCGGCTGCCAATGACACGAGCAAAGTTCTTGCGGTATTCGCGGAAGCGGTCACCATACGGGAGGAGAACCAAAGTGTTTTTCCAGCCGACAAGTTCACCACCCATGGGAAGGACCGGGCGATCAGAGTAGGAAGAGCTCTTCTTGTCGAGCATTTCCATTGCGGTCTCGACGTTGTTCAAGACGACGATGTGCTGACCAAGGACCTCGACATGAGATATGTCGCCTTTAGAAGAAAATGAGAATAACGATGAGAGATTAAAAAGATCGTGACTGGCCATATTTCTGACCCCACTCGGTGAAGGTGAGCCAGGGCTTGAAAGAGGGCATATCGGCGATGTTGCCGACGAGGGGGAGACCCTTGGGGCCGGGAGGGAAGGGAGCAGGGTTTTTCTTTGTCACAATCTGTTTAACAACGTAGAGACCGACCCCAGCAAGACACAGGTCCAGCCATGTGAAGTTGGTGATCATGATGGGCACGAGAGAGGGAAGAAGGGGGAGTAAAGGGGAGTGTTGTCGGAGTGTGTGATAGAGGAGACTAAAAGAGCGATGGGGCTGTCCGAGTTTGGGGTTGACAGGGAAGATGGGAGGATGCGGTAGAGGGCGACAGAGGGAGTTATAAGTTATCTGCTTATAGTCTGGGTTGGCGTTGTCCGTAACGGGACGGCTGCCGTGTGAATGAGGCACCGCACTACTGCTCCCCTTGATCGGTTGATAACAAGCGAACACCTCCATTTCAAGGGTGCTCATTGAACTTCATTCGGGTTAAAGAAATGCACAAACTTGGTCTCAATCTATCATAAGTACTATGTACACGCATCGGCTACTTAGCCGACCTGCGTCATTGAAGCGCTCAGCCAACGGTTCCATTGCGATCAAGTAACAAATGCCATGGTACTGCTCTACCATCTCATCTCGCAATATATTAACGATTGGACTCTTGATCGCGGGTATTCATATTCAGCTACCATGTAAAATTAAGTATGTGTGAACGCAAAAAAGATCGAATTATCTATATCACGACCGACTCCAGTTCCAGTCGCGTACTATGCTACAAAGTCTTGACTGACCAACAAGAAGCGGAAAAAGTGTCAATGATGGAAGAAAAAAACAAAGAAAAAAAATGAGTGTCTGCAATGTGACCAAATAAACAGCTCCTTAGAGGTAGGTACATCTCCGTTCACCCTCCCAAAACATAGTTCAAATTTCAAACAACTTCCGGGCTCTTCAAATCATCACCAGTCGAAGAGTACTATCGGGGACCACATTAGCGAGGCAAGATCACTTTTCACACAGGACTCACCTCGTCACGGGTGTCATCGCGAACATACTCTTGCGTGGTGTCGATCTTGATCGAGATGTTGTTTGGCAAACGCTGACAGAACAGTCAGACAATATACAGGTCATGCCTTGGTAATATACCTTTTGTGATGTTCCAATCATGTTCTGGCTGCTCTTTTGTTGTTGTACACCTTGCAGCGAGAGCGACATCTCATCGCTACGAGCTTCATTCCTCAAACCCTTGCGAGCATTTAGTGTCGCCAGGAGTGAATTGCTGTACACTAAGCGAGCGTTAATGATATTTCTTTGGGCATGAGAAAACGACTTACATCGACCGATGCAGAAGAAGAATGCAATGTAAATGAATGTGTTCGGCCATGCGGTGATCTACATACCACCTTTAACCACCAGTCGAAACAAGCGATCCCACTGCACTCACCGAGACAAGGGAAGCAACAGCGCAGAAACTGGTCAAGAGACCGGTATTGACGGTGAACAATATCTAGCCCGCGCTCGTCTGAGACTCAAGCACGACACCAGTAGAAAACACTTACCAATTTGGTGATCATGGTGTCAGACCTGACATGAAATAGAAATGAGTGGTGATCAGGGGTGACGTCAGAAACCTTCTCACCTCCGGAAGCCCGTCCTCGACCTTTGAAGCAACGTGCACAAGAAGATGGCAATGAGCACATCACCTGCTGCAGCGACTGCATTGACCGACATCGAGAGGGCCTGCAGTAGATGTCAGCGGCCACTCCGATGAAACGGGGTTTGAGCTGTACCTTGAGCTGGGCCAACTGGGCGAAGGTCTGAAAATGAATACTAGGCGCACGTCAGTAAAGCGTATGTAAACAGAGAACAAAACGTACCCCTGGGCTGAGAAAACTAAATTGTGCCATATCATGTCAACGTTATTCGGAGACAGAGCAACCTGTTACTCACTGACGACCAAAACTGTCAAGAGACAAGGCTTAGTTTAAAGTGAAAATCCGGGAGAAATAACTCACGAAATTCTCCGATGACGAGCATCAGCTACAGATAGATGACTAAGAATCAACCTGCATCATCGGCATGCGGGAGACACATACGACAGAGCCAGTTGCCAACAAACTCTTGTTACTGACTATGATGAACGTCAATGGCAATATCCAGTAAGAAAGTGAAGCAAACATACGTCTGTAAACGCGCATTGCCAGGAAGCTCTGAACCATGAGCGCAGTGAATCCCTGATTGCACTAGTGAGTCAAGTTGAAACACTAGGGGAATTAGACTTACATTAAAGAGAACTTCGACCTGGACACATTAATGTGTCAACAATTGCCGCGGTACACGTGAGACTACTTACAACAAGACTCCTGAAAAGAAATCAGTAATCATCGTTTGGCAAAGAAGACTTGACTTACCAAACGAGAACCCCCAGATCAGCAGCAATCGCGAAATCAGTGACGAAGTATGTGTAAGCTAGGAGCAAATGAATATGGATACTATGCTTGGGGCAATGATTTAAATACCGGCATGCGTGATCAAAGCCTGATGGGTACTGTCTGATATAAGGACAGCAGCGACCTGTAGTAGTCACGAGGGGTTGGTACGGGACCGAGCAATGTTCTCGTAAACTCACCAAAAATTTGATGTACCACGGGTCCGAGGGGTATCTTCCGAAGTAGTACCAAGTCTGGACACAAGTAACTGGACGTGTCGTGGATTGACGAGGATCCTCAGGGAAATATCATTATCACGCACCTCCATACAGGCTGAGGGGTAACGATTAGTGAATGGTGTCCAGGAGGATGAAATTCACTCACATAGCGGAGAGGACCACTCCGATGAACAAAGCACCAAAACTGAGGTGGGTTAATGAAGAGTCCCAGGGTGGGGGGGTGGACGCACGTATTATCCAAATGCAACTGGACCGGTTCTGACATTGTTAAGGGGAATGGAGTGTCGTGGTAGGGACGGGGAGGGGGAACGGATAGTACTTGGGCACATAGTCGTGTGGGCCTTTTGAGTGACGAGCAAATGCGGCGGATCGGGATCCGGGAGAGTGTGTGGTAACGGAAGAAGCGATTGATCTCCCGATCTGACAGGCTGCCTGGCTTAGCCTCTCTTCCGTACACATAACTGGAAAACCAAATTTAGAATATTCTTCCTCCCGCTTTCCACGACCTGCCTTCTCCAATTCCCTGGCTTCCATACTATGGTAGACCCACCTCAACTTCCCACCTCTCCATCCTCGCATTAGATACCCATCGTACACTACAGTAGCACACAGACACCCACAATGGAGCTGATGCTGACGCCACTCGCGCGACTGCACGCACAGTGTTAATTTATTGAACACACCTGATTGCCAAGTCGGGACGTCAGCAACATCCCAGAGAACACCCTCAAGTTTTAACTGCTTAGCTGACTTTTCAAAATAATCGGGGGACTTCGCACGCATGTCGCTCTCGTTGAGACGGAACCCTGGGCCGGATGCGTACGTTCCATACTTCCCATTGTTAGCACATCGGCCATACTTCAAGTTAGTCTGCATTCTCGCTTCAAGCCGAGTTGGATGGCTGCATTCATCGCTTTCCTCTTTCATGCATTACTTTGTCCAGTCCTATGAGCGCTAGAGTGATTTGCAAACGCATATCGACCTTGTATTAGACTTGTAAGGGACATGGATTGTTACTTGATCGGCTAGATGTCATCGATCGGTGGCCGCATTCGTACATATGTTGGAAAGGGTACTTAGCGCAGGGTAGCGCCTGGTAGCGCTTGGCCGCCTGATGAGTTTGACTGTGACAAGTGGTCACCTTCACGATAACCGACATCATCCTGACTTCGCGACATTGTGTCCAAAAGAGTTGCTGGGTGTTGACGTTGATTAGCAAGCAGCGTTGTCACCTCGTCAATCCCCCGATCAGAAAATTATGCCCTTAACACTGGGGTCAGGGCTGGTCAGGGAGGGACACTCACCCTGGAGCGGAAAATGGACACCCCGCAGTCATAGTGATTGAATCATCTTTCCAAATTCGTTGTGCAGAAATGCACGAAAAGTAATGCTTGCTTGTCGCAAGGACGGTGACTCCTGGTGACTCTCCAAAATACATCTTCCGTATATTGAGCGCGGTAACCGCTGAACTTGTTACTCTCCAGGAACATCGTGGATTGTGTCCGGCGAATAACGCCGATCTGCAAAGCACAAGGCTCGCATCAGTGCTAATCATGGACAACAAATCTGGTAACTATACATAACTATACCATGTCAATATTTCAATAGCTACCAATCCGCCCACAGCTGTTGTCCTTGCCAGTGGGAGATTTGTTACAATATCCAGGTGTGCCAAACGGAACTAGCCGAGGCAATCCCGGCATTCCGTGGCAAACAACGAACAACAATGGCTCCGAATTTGTACGCGTTCCAAAGACTTGACTTGAAAAGTGCAAAGTGAAGAACATGGCAGTAAGTGCATCTCGTTCAAACCTTCGTCGCAGCACTCAGCGAAACCACAGAGTCGCTCCTTCTCCACCCTACGGGCTACTTCCAGGTTGACGTCTGTAACGCGGTGCGTTCGTCTGTTGGTACAAACTCGGAACATGTCTCTCAACTGTCTTGTTCTCCAATAAAGCCTTGTTTCGCGAACAGGTCAGTCGAGATGGTTGGCAACGACGGTTGAAACTTCTGCATCGTCAAGTGCTCCTCCACCCGGCCCAGTCGACCCCAAAATTGGTCGCATAGTCGATGACATCTCCGGTTTGACTCTCCTCCAAGCTGCTGACCTTGTGTCTTTGCTCAAGGCAAGTGTATCCTTTTTCAGGGCGCACCAATACCCGTTCTCTGACCATTTGTGCTATAGTCTCGGCTAAACATCCAAGAAATTGCTATGCACGCTTCTGCACCTGCGCCTGCGAATGCAACCACACCAGCAGAGGAAGCAGCTGTTGAGGTCAGAATCTTCTTGCTCGTAAATATACATACGAGCACATGGATTCACCACTCCACAGGAAAAACCCAAGGAGAAGATGATTTTCAATGTCACACTCCAGTCGTTCGACGCCGCGGCCAAGCCTAAGATCATCCGCGAGGTGAAAGCGCTAGTACCAAACCTCACTCTCATCGATGTGAGTCCCCTCATACTCACATTGAACTGACGCGCTTATTTCCGTGAATTTCTCACAGGCGAAGAAGTTCGTGGAGTCCGTGCCAAAAGTGCTCAAAGAAAATCTTCCAAAAGAGGACGCGGATAAACTAAAGGCGACCTTCGAAGCACTTGGAGCGGTCATAGCACTTGAGTAATTGAATCAACTTTAGCACTACATGCATATCCATTAGAGTACATAATGCCCACCAATGAACAGTATGTTAATGACTGGTAATTGGCAAGGGCTGTGCACCGGGGTTACATTATTACATTGAGTACCGAAACGCGAGCAAAAAAATAGTGAAACATGCAGTGAAATCAAGAGGTTCAAAAGAGCGAAGATAGCATTCAATCCTCCGAGAGATAACGATATTCGAATCGGAAATCGCTCTTCTTACGCTGACACCATGATCCTTCCCAATCGAAGTAGACGTACACTCCTTGCTCGTATTCCTCAGTTATTGCCTGGGGTTCCGAGTGGCGCTGGAACCAAGTCAAATATTTGACATGGAATCGCCAAGATTGACGCTTCAACTCCTTAGCAGCAAGGTACCTATGGAGTGGAATAAGAGCCTGTCACCACAACTAGAGAAAAACACGCACTGTTGATATGTCCCAGGTAGGTAGTAGAAGACGTAGAAAAGAGTCTCTGTATCGATTTGGGAGAACAGCGCAGGCGAGCTGAGGACAGGATGTGGCGCTTGCGGGTAAAACGAAGGTGTGTTGAAAGGGTGTCGAGGGACATAGTACTTTGGCCTGGGAGACGGATGAGCGAGAATTATGTCATACGATGAAACTCATATCTTACTTCTCTGTATCCATAGGCTGCGGAGCATTCGCATATCCACCTTCCAAAAGCTTGTGTACCTCTCCCAGGTTGTTCATACGATGAGGAGCTAGTACGAAGTTCAGCTGAGGTATAAAATAATTAGACTGCACGACATACCCTTCTGTTTAACGGTCTCAAACGATGCGACTAGATCTGACAACGACCCGGGGAACGCAGAGGCAGCTGGTCGACCTGGAGCTTGCTGGCCAGGGCTCGCTGAGGATGGCCTGACCATCCCTGTGCTAGCTAGCTCGTGGGTCGATTGCTGCTCAGGAGAGGGTATTTTAACACCCGGGGGATACTGAGGGGGCTGTGAGGGTGTACTGGAAGACGTCGGCAGTACAGAGGTCGGGGGCTGCTGCACTTGCCGTGGCAGTGGTGAAGGTCCGGTCGTCGTTGGTTGTGGCACAGAGACCTGAGCAATTTGAGCTGCACCGTTGGTTGGAGGCTGTTGTATATCTGGGGGCACAACTTGCTGTTTGCACAAAACACGTTAGATTCATTTATTCCAACGAATTAGGGTGGGAAACGTACTGGGACAGCAGGGGATATAGCCCTTGGAAGGATAGGCGAGGACACGGGTTCTGCAACGATTCTTACCTAACGTTCAGCACGTGGAAACAAGCAACATACCTTTCTGGCTCGTTGTACGCTGTGGAGAAGACGATGCTTCGGGACCACTTACAGAGCTCGGAACAGCTTCAGAGATTGCAGGCGAATCCTGGCCAGAGTAGAAAGATCCATCCTGTTGATGTGAAGCAGAGGTAGAAGACAGCATGGGACTGGTTACTGAAGGGTGCGTGAGACTCGGAGAAGACAACAGATGGGAATCCTGCTGCAAGCTCTGTGATATGGACGGTGCTATTGACAGAGTTGTCGATGGCATCAGAGCAGAACTCGTCCCAACATTCGACGTTGCCGGAGCCGTTGGAGGTGTCGGAGGGATCGTTGCCCCAGAGGATGTTGATGACACTGCTGCTGCTGCCGCTGCGGCATAACGGATCGGAGGTAACGCTGGAGGGCGAGGGGCTGGAGGTAAACCTGATTTCAGTATGCTGGACATGGGCTGTTGTGCGAAGTTGGGATTTGGCGGCGGTTTCGCTGATGCAATCGCTTGAGATTAGACATTGATGCGCGGAAAGCCAACGTACTTTCTGTTACTAATGAAGCTTCTGTTACATTGGTTAGAGTGTGAAGCTGGATATCAAGTTGAAACCTACTTCGCAGCTGCAGTGTCGGTTTCTTCTGAACAGGACTATCGTCGCGTTTGCTTCCGCTGGCGACGCTGTCTTCGTCTTTATCATGCTTCTTTGTTGTTCTCGGTGGCGCTTCTGTGAGCACCTCAGAAGTAGGTCAGGGTTGAGGTAACGACAAACTAGCCTTCGCTTTGGGCGTCAGAATCGTCACTGCCATCGTCGTCATTTGCCAAGCCGAACTTCTCTTCCTCCTCCTCGAGGTGAAGTTCGTCATAAATGCCCAGGTCCTCGTCGAATTCCTCTTCCTGATCGGGTGATAAGAATTTCAAAGCGGCGGGAACAGGGAGACAAACCGTGTTATTTTCGACGAAGTATGTCACGTCCTCTTTGAGATCGAGTACGCGGTCCGTGGTCAAAGAGCCGTTGTCGAGTAAGCGAAGAATAAGTTCGAGACGACTGACATGCCATTTCCGGCGTTCGTTGAAATGTTCTAGCTCGTCTAGTCTCCCTGCGGTCGACGACTGACCCTTTCCGCGTTTCTTTCCTCCTCCTTGTAAAGCCTCGATCTCTGCTTCAGACTGCTCGACTTGAAGGGTAAGGTCTTCGACGCATTGCTGTAGCCAAGAAGTGACCTCCAGTTTCTCCTGTGCCTTTGGGTCTAGTTTGGTGGACTGGGTGAGACCCTCCTTGGAGAAAGCCTTGGTCTTCATTTCCTTTTCGCATGCCTTGAACTTCTCCATTTGCTGAATGGGGCGAGTCAGTCGGACATCATCCAGAGAGCGACAGCATACGGAGCTCGGCGGTACAGCTCCGGATGATGCAGCCATCGGTCGAAAGGGACTGGAAGAGGGATGTACGCACGGTTTCGATCAATCTCCTGTTTTCGAGAAGGGCAGACTTGTCCTTGATGTCGTTGCTGGCTACCCATGTTTTGATCTGGTCACGTAGACGCTGCAGCTTCTTTATCTGTGTCTTGAGATCCGTTTCGAGCTTTTCCTTCTGTGTCTGGTTTGTGGATGCCTGCATCTTCTCATAGATGCTTTCGAAGAGCTCGACACCCTCTGTGACCTTTTTGAGGGTTCTGTCGATTTCGGCTGTGGTTCATGTGGTGAGTACGGGTGTATGGGGGTGTACGATAATCCTGGACTTGCTCTGTAGTTTCCTAGCCGCCATGGTTAATGACGAATTTGATTGGCGGCGACGCAGAAGGGAGTGTTTTGTTTGTAGGGCTTACATAAGCACTAATAGATTACAGGCTCTCAAGTTATAACTTGTCTCCGAGCCTCGTTCACGATGAAGGCTCTCCGCAAGTCTCTCAACGGAAACAAAGACCTTAATCGCCTCCAGATATCCACTCCGTTGCCCTCACCAGCTCTCGCAAAATCCCCCTCCGTTCCCCTACCACCTCAGAAAGTCATACGAGCACTCGATTCATACAAACCACAGACACCAAATCATCTCCCCTTCCAGAAGGGTGACTTCTTTTATGTCACCGGAGATCCAGACATCAACAGCCCTTGGTACCAGGCCCACAACCCCGTCACGGGCGCACGGGGTCTTGTCCCAAAGAATTTGTTCGAAGAATTTCTCAAGAGTCCTACAACGTGAGTCTGGCCCAATACCTCACCCCCCTCAGTCCTCACTTATCCCCCGTCACAATAGTGCTCGTGCCTCACAGGCAATCATCAGTCCAGTCAGTCCAGTCATGCCTCAAAAGTCCCCAAAGACATGCGTCTTCTATGCAATTGTCCTCCATGATTTCGTCGCAGAACGTGCCGATGAGCTCGACGCTAAAGCAGGAGATCCCATCTCAGTCGTAGCACAGTCAAATCGCGAGTGGTTCGTGGCTAAACCAATCGGCAGGCTCGGTCGTCCTGGATTAATTCCGGCATCCTTCGTCGAGCTCCGTGATCCAGTCACCAACCTTGCCGTCGAGGATGTGGATGTTCTCATAGATCGGGGCGATCTCCCAAAAGTCGAGGATTGGAAGAAAGCAATGCTTAATTACAAGCAGAATTCCATTTCTCTCGGAGTAATCGACGACAGCCAGTCCTCTGTCCCAAACAGTCCTTACACACAAACAAATCCTCCCCTCCCCGAAGGCTCGCTGTCAACTCAACGCCCCCTTTCACTAGTACCGTTACCGGATGGTATTCTTCTTTCCGCCGAAGTCATCTCCTTCCACTATGAGATGAACGAGTATTGGTTCCGCATCGATGCAATCTTCCAGCCCTACGATCCCCACGACCCTCACGTTCTTCCCAAAGCTAAGCAACTCGTCCTTTTCAGACAGTACAATGACTTCTATGACTTTCAAGTCAATCTTTTGGAGACTTTCCCTCGAGAAGCTGGCCGTGAGCCTGGCTCGAACCGCATACTTCCCTTCATGCCAGGCCCCGCCGAATCAGTCGACGACAACGTCACCGCGGAACGACGAGTCGAGCTCGATCAATATATTCGCAAACTGTCCGACCTGAACTCTGTTGGTGCCTCTTACATCTTGGAGCATCAACTCGTCCGCAACTTCCTGTCACTAAAACCGGGAGATGTGGAAAGCGACGTCGAACCTCGCTATGACGAAATTAGGGCACTATTTTCTGATGGTGGAGATCAGGATGTTTCGGAGGAGATGAATGGTAATTCCGTCACGCGCGAATTTGAAGAAGAAGTCCGGGACACACTTGGCGACATGAAATTATATGACCGTGATGATCGCAGTGACGGCTCAGATTATGGGGAGGAGCATACGCCTCCATCATATCCACATACCACAGCGAGTGGTCCTCACCATCAGCGATCCAATACACTTTCCTCCATTCACCAAACCGATCCGTTCAGTCGCCAAAACGGGGAGCCATCATACGCCTCTTCTGGTGAACGGTTCAATGGTCACGCGAACATTTCGCGGGCATCACGTGGGTCGACTGCCAGCCAATGGAATGACTATGCATCATCACCATCATCACTTCACTCCTCTCAACCCTCCCTCACATCACGCTCGCGTTCCCAATCCTCAGCAACTACTAATTTGAATGCACCTCCCATGTCCGCCGGAAACCCCCAGACTGCCTTTGTCAAGATCAAGATTTTCGACCGCGTCACTGATGACCTGATTGCAATCCGTGTTCATCCCAAGGTCACACACGTTGAGCTCATGAGCAAGGTACAGGCTCGCCTCGGGGGAAACGTAACCAACCTCCGATTCCGAGATAGTCTCAGCCACGAGTTTGTTGGACTCGAGGACGATTCTGACTTACGAGGCTGGCTGGAGGGCACGGAGAAGCATGTCTTGTACGCTGATTGACGAAAGGACAACTGGATATGTCTGTATGTCTGTGGAAATATCAGTTATATTTTAGATCTTTATGAAATTCGTCTTCACTTTTCGTTTTGTGTCTTCTTTTCTCTCTCCCCTGTCTGTCTGTAGCGGTTTACTCTTTGGTGGGGATGTTTTGATCTGCAGCTGGATTTTGTTCTACCCTCTTTTTGTGTTCTACTCTCCCTGGTATACTTATCTCCCCGTGATAGTGGCGACCTCGACTTCTGGGTCGGATACTACTTCCGCTTCCCGACAGCACGGCCACGCGTCTCGGGTAGACACGAGCATCGACTCTGCAGCATGTCCCGACCACAAAATGCCCAAGCGCCTTTTGAAACACTCCCCCCAACAGCCAGAGCGATTGCTCTTCTGCTTGCATCGACCCCCACAGTCCAAGATGCACAACCTGGCGTTCTTCATCAACTTCTAGAGTTCGCCCATCGCTACACCACACAAGTTTTATCAGACGCACAGGTGTACGCAGAACATGCTGGTCGCTCTGGAACCGGTAAAATTGAGATGGACGACATCGTCCTGGCTGTTCAAGCACGTGTTGGATGGGAGTTTGGAGGCCGCGTGCCGAAGGAGGTGAGTCCCCAGCCAACATGGTGATATCCTCACGACTCGCAATGTCCTTGATGACGTGCATGGAACTCATGCAATAATTCCTACTTAGTATCTGATGTCGCTTGCGTCACAAACGAATGCGACACCCCTTCCAACCGTACCAGAAGTTTTTGGTGTCAGGTTACCATCCGCATCGGAGACGTTAACTTCTGTGAACTTTGATCTCGTACCCAACAAGCCTCCGCCTAGCGTCAAGCTCTACGATGAGGAAATAGAAGAGATAGATGAGGACGAGGAGGACGAGGAAGAGGGGGTGCCAGCCGTACAGGAAGATGAAGATGAAGACGAAGATGAAAATGAAGATGAAGATGAAGATATGGAGCCTGCTCCAATACCGCTCCCGAATGCGCCGATAACTCCTACCGACGTCGAGATGGGAAGTACTCCTGCTCCTATCATAGCGGGTGACGTACCGGAGGAAGGAAGCGAGAATGGAGAAGAAGCTGATTTGTTTGGTGGAGCAGGGGATGATGAGGACGAGGAAGAAAGCAACGCAGATGAGGCGATGGAAGAGGTGCAGCCTACCAGCACACCTTCCAGCGGAGTAAAACGGAAACTGGTCGAAGAGGAAGATTATGATTAAGGAACTACGTATCGAGTGACATGTGTACTGGCAGTTAACTTAGCACGATCTAATATGTATAATAAATACAAAAGAGCGAGGGTTGGATGATGCAGTACACGATAATATCCGTAGTGACTGTGACCGGGCTACTGTCTGGCCACGAGATCTATGTACAAACCCCAACGGGCCCGTTCATTTTTGCGTTGTGATAACGGCGATAATGAGAACAAGTATAGCAACGATGACTAGAATGAAGGGGCCCCATGCTGGAAAGGAGAAGTCAGCGCGAGGAATGGTCAAAAAGGGAAATAATCAACATTGAGCTCCAAGGTTCTCTGGAATATTGACGACACGAAGAGAACTGTCAACCCCACCAGAGACCAGTAACCTGGAGGTGGGGTTGAATCGAAGGGTGGTAACGGGGAACTCGTGTGCTTTCAAGATCGAAAGCAGGGGCTAGATATTTCCGATCGTCATGTTCGTTATGAAACGCGGAGCCGAAAAGCGGCTTACTGCGAGAGTGGTAGAATCCAGGACACCCAGGCTGTAATCAGATGCACCAAACGCAAGAAATTTACCATCCGAGCTGCAAAAACCTCACCATACTGGTCAAGACACGTGTCTGGAGGTTGGACTCACCTAACGTCGAAACACGTGAAGTTACCTTCATATGTTTTCCGCATGGTGTCTACGGAGACATCAAGGGTATTGTCCTTCGCGGTGATCTTCCATTTCAAAACATACGCCCGCTTTTTCGCCATCTTTGCATTTCGTGCTCGAGGAAGAGTAACATTGACTACCGTATACAAAGTGTCCTGATGATTGGGGTGCAATCTAGACAAATAATTAACGGATGTATCCAATTGGTGGATAAACAGACCGTGCAGCGCGAAAGGTGACATTTGAACCAGAAGGCAACCCAGATATTTGGGGGAGTTCAATGGTTTTGACCTCCTTGAGCTCCTGCAATGACTTATTCGAGGCGGAGGATTTTCTTTTCTTCGGCGCGGGGCTTTTTGAGCCATCTTTTGCAGATATAGGAAGAGCGTATACCAAAAGCTTCGAGCTAGTAGCTAGAAAAAGCTAGTGTCACAGGGGAGAAATTAGAAAATACGCCGCAAAGGGAGGAGCAGACAAACATTTGATGCTGAGAAGGTCGCGTCGTATATCTCTCCACTGCTGACGTGTACCGAGGTAGCGACCGGTGAGAGTAAATCATAATCTAGAAGAGAAAGCTATTATTCGGATGGGCATGAGTTCGGGGAGTGAATGAGGGAACATGTACATCACGAGAGCCAGCAACAGCCAGATATCTACCATCTGGGGATAGAACGGTCACGCGCTGGTACCTGAATCAATGCAAGGGTGCAAGGGAAAGATGAACGACGGACCTGATAATCCTCTAGGTCACCAGGGGTCAGAGTATTGCGGGTCGCAATTTGCCTGAACCTATTGGGCAGGTCAGCAGCGAGTCGGCACAAACTCGGGGTTGACCAACGTACTTGTGCTCGTCGGTGCTGATGAAGAACTTCCTACAGTTTTCGTTCTGACCTTTCTTCAGGTTTACTGCACTGCTATTTATACCGCACACGAGAGTCCGACTCTGTAGGAATGAGTTATTGTGCGTCGAAGGAAGTACTGGAGGTGTGGTACCTGGAGATGAGCGGCCATGCTCATGGGTGCATCCTCGTCCTTGTCAAGCTCCAATTCGCTGAGAATGTTCAGCTGCCTGTCATCGGATACACGACATAGCCTCTAAGTCGAGAATGAGTGAAAGGTTGCGTAGCTGAGGAGTGGCGTACTAGTTTGTTCTTTATGCCTGTTCTTGAAGCGCCGCCTCCGCCTCCGGCAATGAACTGGTCATCTGAGACGAATGCACATGAGTAGACTGGGAAGGCAGGAAAAGGATGAGCGGTGTGTTGTGCGCGCATTAGCCAGGCAGGATATCAGTGGTAATAATTTGGTGGTAGTCCTTGTCAACACTTTGGTTTATTAGCTCTGACTAATACGCTAAATAAGAATGATAGATGAGCCATGGCGGAGTGCAGGTCAACATTCAACGCTCAACGTTCAACCACCGAGAGGACTGGCAACGCGACCTCTCGGTCTCCTTCTCAATGGATGGTCCGGGAATCAGCCTTCCCCACCTTACCCTCCAAACTCTCGTCGGCATCACCGTAGCCATCGCCGGGAATGTGGTGATATCGTTAGCGCTCAATCTCCAAAAACTTGCCCATTTGCGACTAGACCGTGAACGCGAAAAAGGTCAGCAGGAAACGGAGAGGAGCAGGAGGTTAGGGCGCGACAATAGCACAAGACATATCCTTTCAGATAGTGGTCGCATCAGGACCAACCCGCAGCCCACACCAGAGATTCAGAGCCATGAAACCCAGCCGCTCCTACCCCACCGATCTACGAGCCAACCACCGGCAACCACCTACAGTCTGAACGAATATGACCCTTCTGCTGCCATGGGCGATACTCGAAGCCGAACGAGCAGCAACGGTGTGCGACCCAGAAGACGTCAACGGAAGCAAACCTTTGCTTCGCGGTTTCTACCTCTGCGACTGGGTCTTGGGGGCAATCCCCCAGACTATTCGAGCCATCGGGTAGACAGCTCGGATGGATCTGCGATACTAGTTGATGATCTCTTTCCCCAACATAACACACCAGTGGGTCGAGGGAAGCCTTCAGCTCAGTCCGATGATGAGAAGGAGAGTGATTATCTCCACTCTAAGCTATGGTTCGTCCTTCTTGCACTTTTGATTCTTGCACCAATTTGTTGCGCAGGTGGCTGGGATTTATTCTAATGAACGTCGGCGAAACTGGGAACTTCATCTCCTATGCGTTTGCCCCAGCTTCTGTTGTTGCACCTCTCGGGACAGTGAGATCGTCGGCTCTTCCGTTTTTAATGGGCGTTGCTAAGCGAAACTCCAGTTTGCTTTGGTGGCTAATTGTTTCTTTGCACCTTTGATGCTGCACGAGCGCTTTCGCCCAGTAAGGTGACTCTCCACTACGTTAACTCAGGCTCAACAAGCACACGTAGCGCGACATATTCGGCATCCTGCTTGCCGTCGTTGGAGCAACCACTGTGGTGCTTGCGGCTCCATCATCAGATAGTGCACCACCTGTTTTGACGCCCGAAGCTCTGCTCGAGGCAATAACGAAACGGCCATTTGTCGTGTTTTCAATAGTGTATTTGGTGTCCGCCATCATTCTCTGCGGCCTCAGTGAAGGTGCCATCGGAAGGCGGGTGGTGGTGATCGACGTGGCTGTCTGCGCAATATTCGGTACGGCATCCTGAAATTATCCGCCACTGACCGCGGGCTAATCATTTGGGTAGGTGGTTTCACAGTTCTGGCAACCAAGGCAATTTCCACGCTTTTGACAAAGGAGGGAGTGAAAATGGTGACCGAGTGGATTACATACCCCATCATCGCAGTCAGCATGATCGGTTTTTTTTTGCATGGAGTCCTTCCGCTGATCATCTGATGGCCCATTCTAGGTGCTTGTCGTCACAGGTATCCTTCAGATCCGGTATCTTAACCGGGCGCTGAAACGGTTTGACTCCAAAATCGTCATTCCAACTCAATTTGTATTCTTCACACTTTCGGCCATCATCGGGTCTGCTGTGCTCTACGGAGACTTTCGACGAGCAACCTTTCACGAAATGGTGACCTTCCTGTATGGTTGTGCTGCGACGTTTGGCGGAGTTTTCATACTTGCGAGGAGCCCGAATGGAGATTCAAGCGAAATTATACACGATGAAGAACGACGTGAACCAGGAGGTTGGCGAGAGGAGACGTCGAGGATTGATGTGAATATGGGGGTACAAAGCCATTCGGCGCTGGGAACGCCGAGACCGGTTGGCAATGCGCGGGAGATACCAGTGCTGAGGCACAAGCAAAGTGCGATGAGCCTGGTGGGTTTCACGCCTGTGCAAAACATGCTGCTCGCCCACACACCACCGAGAGAGCGAATAGTTTTATAAATGAAATTGTAACCTCTTTAATTATTTCGGAATATATTTACGGAATAATGGACCCAGTGACGTCAGGCAGCGGAGCTCTAATGGGCCTAGGCGACAAAAAGGTGCACACGTCCTCGTCGCCCTCTTCACTCCCTTCCTCCATCTCCCATCCACACCGTCGTCCCAGTCTGCGACAATGCCCACCGTGGTATCCGCATTCAAGAGTATGTACCCCATCATCACCTATTTGTAAACTCTCAATCCAACTCCGACCACGTCTGCCAGATCTTATCCGCAAACGTGACCGCCAGCCTGACTCAGACCCAATCGAGTCCTCGAAACCAACCCCACAGCCATCTCACGTCCAGCCCTCCTCGCACCCGGACCATCTGAAACCCGCGGAGAACGCGCAACCACCGCTTTCGCCATCCCCGCAGGAAACGCATATGAAAGCAAACACACCCGTCGTACCAGATGGACGCCCTTCAAAGTCAATGCCCACATACAAGGGGCTTGAAAGCTTCAAGCTCTTATCCAAGATGGGAGAGTGAGCGGTTTCAGTGTACTCAATAATCAAAGTGCTGATTGAAATCGGTTACAGCGGCGCTTTCTCTGACGTTTATAAAGCTATCGACCTTACGACCGGTGAGAAAGTAGCGGGTAGGTTTCATCGTACATCGCGGATATCGTCTTACTCTCAACGCCCTGTGTAGTTAAAGTAGTTCGGAAGCACGAGCTGAACGCGTCCCAGGTCAGTCCTCACTCACCGAAGCCAATCCTCAGTAGTTCATATTACCCCCGCCACTCCCTGGTACTTGTTTCCGCACATATCCATCACGTCCCTCTGTAAGGCCGGCGAAAAACATCTCAGCCCTCAGTTTAAGAAAAAGCCGCGCGTCACAGAGGTGACATCTCTACTTTCTGTCCCTTTTCTGATACTGTGGTACTAATCATGTTTTTCATGCTCGAAAGCGCGCAAACATTCTCAAAGGTGCGCGCAACTTTGCTCCGACAAGATAAAGTCTTATGGGTAGACAGAGGTCCAAATAATGCGCGGAATGAATCACTCGTCGATTGTCAAGTTAATATCGTTTTCGGAATCGTCGGACCACTACTTTCTTGTACTCGAGCGTGAGTCGCTACCTCTCACTCATTGTGGAGCTCAGGTTTATTTGCACCTTCAGTCATGGAAGGCGGGGAGCTGTTCCATCAGATTGTTAAACTGACTTACTTTAGTGAGAATCTTGCGAGGCACGTTATCCTTCAGGTTGCCCATGGGATTCGTTATATGCATGAAGAAGGTGGAGTGGTACATCGGTGAGCCCAGCGGCAAGGAAAACTTGGCTATCACTCATGTGTTCTTTTGGCCTTGCCAGTGATATCAAGCCAGAGAATCTTCTTTTCGAACGAATACCCGTGATCCCTTCCAAAGTTATAATACGTCGACCCTATGACGAGGAAAAGGAAGACGAGGGTGAATTCACACCGGGTCTCGGTGGTGGCGGCATTGGGCGGGTGAAAATTGCTGACTTTGGTTTGTCCAAAGTAGTTTGGAATGAGGAGACCATGACACCCTGCGGAACAGTCGGCTACACTGCTCCTGAAATCGTCAAGGATGAACGATATTCTAAAAGCGTTGACATGTGGGCGCTTGGCTGCGTTTTATACACCATCCTCTGCGGTTTCCCCCCTTTCTACGATGAAAGCATCAATGTCCTAACTGAAAAGGTCGCTCGCGGATACTACACGTTTTTAAGCCCGTTCTGGGATCATATCAGCAGTTCAGGTATATTCACTGTTTTCTTCCCCCCCCCCTCCCCCCGATATCAATGCGTTTTTTTGCCCAGCCAAGGACCTTATAGAACACCTGCTCTGTGTGGACCCGGCCCAGCGATATACCATAGATGAATTTTTGGCGCATCCCTGGTGCAATGCGGCCCCGGCTCCACCAGTTCCACACGCACCAAATGCTTATGCGCGAACTCCTCCTCTCGACTCACCCCTCCTGACCGCTGCGCATGGAGGAATCGAGACAGCACGCTCTCCTGGATTGGCGACCTTGAAGGAGGCCTTTGACATCACTTACGCAGTGCATAGAATGGAAGAAGAGGGTGCACGTCGACGTGCCTATAATGGACGAGGAGGTGCGGGGGCTAGAGGATTTTTGCATGGACTCAATGAGGACGACGAAGATGTTGACGCGGATGACGAGAGTATAGTCAACGAGGCTCGCAACAGGCGAGGACAGGCGAACGGTGACGACGTAGCAATGTCAAAGACGGTTGGTGCACGGAACTTGGATATGGGTCCTGTGGCGGTGGTCAATAGAGTCCCGGAGAAGAACCTTTGCGATGGCCGGGCGGGACCCCGCGATCGAGGGCGCCGCGCAGGAGACCCTAAGGGCTTTGAATTGGACATTGACAACTCAACGTTACTCGGTCGTCGCAACAAGAAAGCGTCGCAGGTCGTCATCCCCCTTACACAAAACGCCATCCCTCCAGGAAGCCCGATGCGCGTTGAATGACATGGTCGTCATTGTAATTCTATTCCTTCGCTACCCGATTTCCGCTCGTCATCTGTACACATAATATTGTTGCATTCTCCCTCACTTCGACGCACTTATTCCCACCACGACACTTTCCCTTGCATATCTTTCATTCATTCGCATGTTGTACTCTTCTTTGCTCAGGTTTACATAAAGGTCTGTGCGTGGCATCACAGGCGAAGGACACGCGATCTCGCAGCTAGGTTCTTAATGAACTCGCACTTTGTATTCTATCATGAAACTACTGTTGTCTGTTGTTACCTCGACTACATACCTCGTGTCACCGTCCTATGAATGCGCAGTACTCAGTTCTGGAGATCCTTGGGACCGAGACATGATCCTATTCGAGTGATCACCCAGCACAGACAAGGTATAGTACAGGTTTAATGGCAATGGAATCACTTCACTCGCCTACAACGAGCACAGATGCACCTCCATCATTCGTCACTCGGCGACGAGTTTTCATTAGTATATACCGTCTCCCGAACTGATTCAGTTTCGGAATTTGAGTTGGAGTGGATTTCGGTGTCCCGTTAGAGGGTCCGTCCGGAAATACACCGAACCCGGATGGAGCAAGCACGATAGCCTCCCCAGTCTGTTCGACATGCCAATTGAGCACGCAATAGGGAGGACAAGTCACCGGATAACAACGCTTACCTCGAGTCTGACCACGCGATCAAAGGCATCCTCTGTGGATATGTCGGCGGAGACGTGCTTTGCGAGATGTTCCCACCAGGACGGAGAGGAGAAGCGATGCAGGATAGCTACGGTACAGAGATCCAGTAAAACCGGGGGGACGACGGTCGGCTCTAGGGAGGAAGGTGAGAGGAAGAAAAACAAGGTTGACCAAAGAGTACTTGCCTTGCGTGCTGATTATGACGCGCATCGCAAGATGCCTCTGTTCACGTGCAAGCGTCAGTAAACACTTTGTGAGACCCGACACACTCTTGTGGGGAGATAGATACTACAGAGAATAGGTCCATGAACGAAAGGAGGAAGTGTTCGCCAATAACTCACCTTGTGTGCCTCGTCAACGACGAGAACCTTTCCAGTCCCGACCTCGGATCGAACAAAGAGGCGCGTAACGATCTCAAATAATCCGCACGCCGAGGCTGGGTCGATGAACGGATCTGACAAATCAATGATCGTGAGTTGTCCAGCCACAAACCGGCTGGCTGGTGGACTGGTGCGGCGGGCCGTGTCCAAAAAAGAGGTCAGCAACGCCATGCGTTGCTCAAGGCCCGTCAGTTGTGCAGGATTGAAACTCTCTTTCTTCTCTTCGAGACGTTTCATGAACTCGTCATAAGAAAAATTCTCCCCAAGGTCTCGCAGTATTGCCTGGAACCTGATCAGACAGATCAGAAAGTAGCACGAGATTACTCACCAAGACACCTTGAATGTAAAGAGGAGCAGACTCTGATGACCCGACGGCCATCATCGATAGGAATGCTTGAGCATCTAGCTCGTCTTTTCGCAGAAGCAATGGCTCGACTGCGACTCCATTGCCAAGAGGCGCGTATACAGCTGTCATAGTCTTGAGGGAGGATCTTAATACATATACTTTGACTTTCGGAGTCTGCACCCCCGGGATGTCGGATGCGGCAATCCACGCAGCTTCGCTGGGCCTTGCACTGGGCCCACCCTCTCCAAAGCGGAGGACGAGGCCAGAAAGAGGCTTCCGCAACGAGCCAATGAGCCGCAGGTTTGGAATGAACATGCTCTCTAACAGTATCGACACCGTATGCGACTTTCCCGATCCTTGCACACCGCATACTACGGCGGAGAATGGAGCGTTCTATCCTCCCAGAGATTGGTTAATATTTTAATGCAGCGACAAATGAGACTCACCGTGTTGATATAGAGACGCGGGTCTGTAGGGGAGTAAGCCTGCGATCTGTTACTTAACAAGAACATATCGTCAATTAGGATGACTCTATGAATCCCAAGCGCGGACATACAATATCTGTAATATACGGCCCAATACGCCGTACTGTGTCGTATTTTCACGATACCCCGCCGCGACATAAGCGTCGCGAGTGACAATTGGGGCTGTTCGGAGCTCATGATCCTTACTACGACCACGGGCAGTGGTCGTGTTGTCGTGCAGGAGTGCGAGCTCCTCCTGAAGCAGTGTCATAAAGAGATTTCAAGATAACAAACGGAATACGCACGTATACAGACGTAGAGTCGGCCGCTCCCAGAGACGCGGGTGCGCCATTACTCGTGGGGGGTTCGTTGTTCTAAAATGAAGATAGTTAGTACGAAAGCTAAAGCGCGGTGCCATTCCATCTGTGAAGGGGAAAGTGAAGGACGTACTTGGGTTGTAAGGCGTTGCACGGTACTTATTGTCGGAATAGCCATGGTTCCGGTAGCTAAAGTTGTGGAGGATGCGAGAGTTGAGACCCCCTCGGTCTTATAGTGAGGCGAAAGAATGATTCACCTTCGGTCGAGGCCGAGTGTCTGGGTGATGCAGATGTTGGATCCACGTGGTAATTTCCATTCACTGAGACGCAAGCCGATGAGTTCTGCAACCGGTTGAGACGGCGATTACGATCGTGGCTGATGTGCGAATACCTGAGAAAGAGCCGAGGCCGGAGTGTGCGGACGAGGATCCAACAAAGAATAGAGGGCAGCTTGTGATAACGAGCGTGCAGCGGATGGCATCTGGAATTTGCCCGTTTTATGGCTCCTGCTCCCAGGGATCGCGTCGTTCATCGCCTTGGAAGGAAAGCAATGCAGACGGGGAAGATTGCAGCTTGAGAGGAAGACCACAGAATGGGAAAAGGGTGTGTCCGTGGCCTCTTAAGCACGATTTGCTGACAGGAGGTCAGCGATGCGTGTAAAGCTCATGCGAGAAGCATGAAACGCGACGTCCGCATGTCGAGGGGAACTCGAATGCATGCACTTTTTTTGGCACAAGCTGTTCGGTGTACAAGGCATTCAGCGAGCTCAAGGTATACTTGAGGTATACTCGAGGTGTATGGCAGACTCGAGCGATGGCTGAAATGTATTTTACAGTCTGGTAATACTTACTACCACTTCTCGTCCAAGTATTTAGTACATACCGCGGAGTTCAAGGCCGCAACTTGAAGTTGGCCATGGCAGCCTTGTTCGATGTTCCAGGCTGGTCTGTGCCATCGGCCCCAGTCTCTACCCAGCGCCATTCCAAGAAGCGCAAGCGAGTGGATACGGAAGAGGAGGACCTCCTTCGCTCTACCCAGGCTAACTTGGACAAACTGATAGAGAGTCTGGGTGGTGACAAAGACCGTGACGGCGAACGCAAAGGAACGTCAAAGAAAAAGAAGAAAAAGACAAAGTCGGCGAAGGCTACAACAGGGTCCCATCACGATCAACGGAAAGAGGACTCTCATTCTTCAGGAAAGCGTAGTCAGCCGAAAGCTCCAGCTCCAGCTCCCGCCAATGACACAAGCACTACTCCTTACACGGACACTCCATCAAAGAAAAATGCAAAGAAGAAAAATGCGAAGCAAAATGTCGCCCAGTCAGCAACGTCCCAAAAGACATCCGAACCTACTCAGGGTATAGCTGGCCTCACTTCACTTCAACGGAGTATGAAGGAAAGTTTGGATGGCGCCCGATTCAGGTATGTTATCAACACGAGGGTGATCTGTTATTTGACCTGCGCACGACAGGTTGCTGAACGAAACGCTGTACAAATCCACTAGTTTCGAGGCGGCCAAGATTATGAAGGAAGATCCAGAAGTTTTCGAAGATGTCAGTACAAGCACCTATGATATCATCGCGAGCTCACACAAATGTAGTATCACGTTGGATTCAGACGTCAAGTGCAATCATGGCCTTCAAATCCCGTTTCGCACTACATTTCTGAATTGGAATCGTACCCTTCTAAGACTCTCGTCGTGGACTTGGGGTGCGGTGACGCAGCACTTGCCCGAGGTCTCCTTTCGAAGAACCTCATTGTTATATCGTTCGATTTGGTGTCGGATGGTGCTTATGTGACGGAGGCTGACATCTGCTTGCGAGTCCCTTTGCCTGGTTCTGAACCTCAGACTTCAGAATCCACCCAAGGCGAGGCTCAGATCGTCGATGTGGTAGTTTGTGCCCTCAGTCTCATGAGCACTAATTGGCCAAAATGCATACGCGAGGCCTGGAGAATCCTCCGTCCGGGGTACGCAGGATCCGGAAATTTTTAGCGGCTTTGAACTCACTGGTCTGACAGGGGTGAATTAAAAATTGCTGAAGTTGCAAGCCGCTTTGCAAGTGCGAACGACTTTACTTCGTTGATATGCTCTATTGGCTTCAAGCTCCAGAAGAAGGTACTTGCTCCCTTTCTGTGTTTTCAGTCCTCATGAGTGACATGCCCTGTTTAGGATGATCGCAACAGCCATTTCACGTTGTTTAAATTTAAGAAGGTAGCGAGAGCCGCGATGGCAGAGCAGGACTGGTCTTCTGTAATGTCTCGGGGTCAGGGTTTGAAGCCTTGCGAGTACAAGAGACGATGAGAGAGGGATAGCTTACATAGGAACGTACAAGAAACGCGGCTTGGTGGTTTGACCTGCCTCGTCGCTCGATAAGGAAGACCCCTTGCTAGGTGTTGGTTTATCAGTCTCCCCAACTTGCACTCGTTGAAAGACAATCACAATGATGGGAAAACGACACGTTATATCTCACCCTATCGTCAACGCACGCTTGTCACAGCTGCGGTTGGTGGCGACCAATTCTAAGGATTTCCGAGAGGTGCGTAATGCGAACAGCCCAAGAGGACAGCAGTTAAGATGAACATAGGGCATCCACGACATCAGTTTTATTTTAGGGGTGGAGGCATCCCGAGATTTGGAGGAGGTATCATTTGAAGGGGTAAGAGCCGCTCCAATCACCCATCGTTTCATCTTTCCATAGACCTACCCCGGTGCTGATGAGGTGATATCGAATAGAACACTCCCGTTGGACGGTTCACAGGGACTGCGATTAAACCACGAATCGGTCTCACTCCTATCCTGAGAGCCGGGTTAGGGATGGCGGATGCCCTCTTGAGGCTCTTCCCGTATGTGTACTTATATTACGCTGCGCGATAAGGTACGATTCATATGTGTGGATACAGGACAGCACGGGTGTATCACCTTGGTTTGTTCCGGGAGAAAGTTTCTTTGCAACCAGTGGAGTGTGAGCACTTACTTGCACGCGACGGACTTTTATTGATGACCAAACCGGGATCAGACTATTCCAAGCTGCCATCGTTTCCAACGGTTGACGCTGTTTTTCTCTTGGACCCACTCGTTGCTACTGGTGGTACAGCATGTGCAGCGTTGGCCATGCTGGTTGACTGGGGAATTCCTGGTAGGTTGTCTCATCGCTACTTCGACCCGGGTCAGAAGTCACATGAATGCAGTGTCCAAGATAAAGTTGCTGGTTGTGCTAGGATCTGAGCAAGGGTTGAGCCACATTGAAGCCAGCTACCCAGACCTCGAGGTGAGAGTCGTGTGCTTCCATTTTGCAGATATAATGGACTGAGTTGTCCCGTTAGCTTTGGGTTGCTGCAGTTGATCCGAGCTTGACCAGCGATGGATTGATCTCACCTGGATTAGGTGATACCGTAAGTAACCGACTGGATTTTTGAGAGCATGTCTGATGTTTGCACAGGGCGACCGTCTGTTTAACACGGTACGGGAATAGAGCGGGAGTGATGCCTCGAGCTTCGAGGCGAGGGAATTCGGAATTCGGCTGCTTAATCGGGAGAATTGATAGAGGTAAATCAATAACTTTGTCATACGAATGGTTTCTGCACACGACGTACGAAGAGTAGCACTGAGTATGACGGTCAAATGAAAGTAGATTACAGTAATAATCCTCGACGTCCCGGAGTCGGAGCAGCGAGTCGATCCCGTTCCGTCGCTGTCACGTGATTCCCGATCGCATCATGGATTGCATGACATCGCACAATCGTATCCCACACCAATCCGATTCCGCTTTGGAAAATAAAAGATCAATGCCAGCTTCATGGTACGGTAGCTTCATTTTTTGTCCGTGTTCATTTCCAGGATGGCCATTGAGTCACTCTCAGGGTCTGCAACACCTTCCTCGGTGTCCAGCACGCTTGTTTCCTCGAACGAGGACCTCAAGTCTTCCCTCCCCAGCCCACGACACAGCTCCGCGTCAAATATCATCGAGTTCGTCGCTTCTCGCGCCGAGGTCAGCTCCGCGGTCTATGTCTATGATGTCGCCGAGCAAGTCGGCTTCGGAACTCTCACAAAGACATGGGCATCTTCATTCAAGCACTCTGCTCCCGTCATCCCCCAGCAGACGAGGGCAGGTGCTGGTCTGGGTCTCATAGGGCGATTGTCGGAGGGAACCAGCCAGGACGCTGTCAATGGCTCCGTCCTGACCGCTTACACCACTCCAGTTGGTTTGGCTGCAATGGCTGCATCGCTGGCCCACCTACCCCCGGCTTTCCCCCACAGCAGGTTGATCATTCAAGTCCCTGCAGTCACCCCCGTAGGGGACACCTTCGCGCTTTCTCCTACGCTCGCTTCGCTTTCCCTGGCGTTCAATATCTTCCCCGAAAGCGTTGCAGTTTTACTGTCCGCTACGCCCCAAGAGTCCGTCGATCTCGCAACGATCGCGTACAGGGTCAAGAATCAGCATGTCGTGCACATTTTTGATCACCACAGCGCCTCTCGCGAGCTTGGCCATGCTCTCATTGCGGGTCCTGTGAAGGATGTTTCCGACTTGACGGTGTCCGAGGCCGTCCGTTTGGCTGGGTATGCACCCTTCGAATTCGTCGGCGACAAGAATGCGCGTACAGTGCTTGTCATTTTGAATGGCCCACTCGCGCTCATCGCTAAAGCTTTGGTGACCAAGACCGAGGGAGTGGCAGCCATACTTGTGAGAGTCCTTCGGCCATGGGAGGCCATCGAGCTTCAAAGCGTAATTCCTTCCACTGCGGAGCGGATTTACGTCTTCGACGATGTTCCAGACGAAAACACTCGAGGTCCCCTCTTCTCCGACGTGTTCGCCTCGTTGTATGACCCCACTCGCCGCGGCCCAATCATTCGCACTCAACGAATAGTCCCAGAAAAGGGAAAGGAGTTTGTCTCCAACCCGAACCAGTTCCGCTCCCACTTGGCATTGTTGCTCCACCCTTCGTTCGCTGATCTTCCAGTGGAGAATGCGCCGTCGACAAAACTCATGTTTCTTAGTACCCCGTCGAAGGACCTCTCTTTCTTCCATCAACTCATCGTAGACACATTCTCCAACGGGATCAATATGCGTCGACTCACCGACTACGACGTTTTCAGCAAAGCAGGTGGAATTACCGCTGATCGTGTCGTGCTTTCCCCAAGGCAGGTTGGCGGTGATCTCTTACCAGTCTCTTTGGCGTTCCCACTCAACGGCAGCGGCCTGACGGATTTCGTGTGTCTGATTGAGCCTAACCTGCTCAAATCTCATACGTTCCTGAATTCCGCTAGACCTGGCTCTGCCGTTCTTGTCGTCGCACCTTGGTCGGGTGCCGAACTGCTCGAGAACCTTTCCCCCCAAGCACTGGAGCTGGTCCTGCAGCGAAAGATAAGGCTGTACACCCTCAATGCCAAGTCTATTGCGTCAGACCTAGCCTGCGGTATTGCGGCAAAGGAGCGTGCAGAGAGCTTGGTAATCTACCTCGCGTTCTTGAGGTTATTCCTCGGGAAAGCATCCACCCAGGCTGTGGTTTACAAATTAGCGAAGGACGCGGCTCAAGGCGAGTTATGTGACGACATTTTCGCTAAGCTCAATGCTCGTACCTGGGGATCATTGCTGCAAGTCGAGTTACCCGTCGAACTCTCCTCTCATGCGGACGATGGAAATTCCATAGTTCCTCCGACTGTTAGGTCCTTCGAGTTCAATGCAATTGCTGTTGACACCGGCATCGGAGAGACCCTCTTCAATGGATCGAAGGTCACTTCTTGGCACGAAGCTGCCAAGCACATCCTATTCCCTTCCGTCTTCACGCCTCTTCTTCCCGTCCCGCCCGAACAAGAAGCATTTCCGCAGATCCCTTCCCTCCATCCCGAGCTCCCAGATCGCACTTATCTAGTGACATGTACCGTTAACCGCCGGCTTACGCCTCTTGACTACGACCGCAACGTGTTCCACCTGGAGTTCGACAGTACGGGCACAGGTCTCAAGTACGCTATTGGAGAAGCGCTTGCGGTGCATGGTTGGAATGATGAACAAGAGGTTTCGGACTTCTGTGCATGGTACGGCGCTGACCCCAACCGGGTGATCACCATCCCTGCGCACGGTGGAGATAAGATGCACACTCGCACTATATTCCAAGCCCTCCAACAGCAGATCGACCTTTTCGGAGAACCACCAAAATCATTCTACACTGCTCTCGCGCCGTACGCGACGAAGCCTGTTGAAAAGTATGCGTTGCAATTTATTGGCTCCCCCGAAGGCTCGTCGACGTTCAAGAAGCTTAATGAGAAGGACACGGTTACCTTCGCGGAAATTCTCCAGCGCTATCCCACTGCCAAACCTGGCATCGAGACGCTTTGCGAAATGATCGGCGATATTAAGCCTCGGCACTACAGTATTGCTAGTGCACAGAGCGTCGTCGGCAATCGCATCGACCTCCTAGTTGTGACCGTCGAATGGACGGCTCCGAACGGTAAGCCCATCCGCTGCTCTTTTGTGATCAAGCGTGCTGAATGCCTGTGTAGGGAAATCCCGTTATGGTCAATGCACCAGTTATCTGGCTGGCTTGAAGATCGGGCAGAAAGTCACGGTCTCCATTAAGCCCAGTGTCATGAAAGTGAGTATCTTCTCAAGATCCCCCTCCCCCCCCGGTACTAACATTCGCATAGTTGCCACCAGACGACAAGCAACCCGTCATCATGGCTGGTCTTGGCACCGGTGCCGCGCCGTTCCGTGCCTTCCTTCAACACCGCGCCTGGCTCTCCGCGCAAGGCATCGAAGTCGGTCCGACATACTATTACTTTGGTTCTCGTCACCAACACCAAGAATACCTATACGGCGAGGAGATAGAGGCCTACATCCTTGACAAGACGATCACCAAAGCCGGTCTAGCGTTTTCCCGTGACGGCCCCAAGAAAGTCTACATTCAACACAAGATGTTGGAGGACGCGGAGACGCTGGCGGAAATGTTGAAGAACAAACACGGCGTCTTTTACCTGTGTGGGCCCACCTGGCCTGTACCAGATGTCTACGAGGCTTTGGTCGGCGCATTGATCAAGAATCAAGGCATGACGAGAGAGTCGGCGGGTAATTTCCTCGAGGGACTCAAGGAAGAGGAACGCTATGTACTTGAAGTTTATTAACTTGGTTGTTGATACCGCTGCTTCACATATATCCTATGACGTACTGAGAGGATTGGGAAAGAATACACCACTTTGTCCGACTATTTTCGCTTTGACACTTCAAGCTTCAAGCTTCATGCATCATGTCCATGTATGCCCTTCGCCTCGTTCTCGAAATGTTCGGACGGTCGAATGAAAGTCCATTTCCAAACAAAAGGGCAGCTCTCAAACGACCGGGACGTGTATATTTGGGCCTGAGGTATATCTGCATTTGCATCAAAGAGTGTCCAGCCTAACATTTGCAAGATGAGCGGTTATATTGTGCAATGCCAAGACGGGAGAAAATGATGCACGATGAGGGATGAATATCAATAGTAGACCGGATTGTAGTCTCGGCGGTATACTAGCCATCCCCACCAGCCAGCCAGGGAGAATATAACCACGCCTGCAAGGCCGATGATGACTCCCACGGCGATCTGCCCACCTTGACTAAGTGCTGGACCAGAGCATCCCTGCTGGTACGCTGCGTCGCACGGCATGCCCTGAGGTCGCTTGGACTGGTAAACGCCGGCTTGCGATGATGTATAATATGGATCCGAAGTATCGTTGAGCACGTGCATAGCCGCGAGGGTCAGCATGGGGGCATTGTAATCCAAGGCTGGCTGGGGGAGAGCATCAGTATTGGCATGCATCATTGGCTCGCCGAACGACGAACCTCAGTCTCCGGCCAATCTCCGCGAATATCAAAGAAGCGATCATACTTGTCGGGACCACCGACGACAGCGCCATACAGTACATAGGCTTCTTGAGGAGGATCGTTGTTGATGTCGCTTATGTTATTGCCACCACTTGCCATTGCCGAGTGCGGATTCTGCGGTGAATTAGGGTTGACGCCAACAATGTATGGAGCTGAAATGTCGGGAAACATATCAAGAACACACTAGCAAGAGATAGCACAACACCTACCAGACATGGGATTGTTGCCTAAAGCATATGCCACCTGACTCTTTGCAAAGTTCTGGAGGCGGTCAGTCATGAGCAAGTGGACGAAACGAGACAGTTACATAATAATCTTGTTTCCTGGATTGTGTCGAAGCAAGCGGGATATATCGGTTCAGTAGCATGGCCGCGTTGAGTGCAGGATTTAGACTAGCTTCATCCGAGTCTCCTGTGTAGTAGAGAAGGCCACCTGTCAAATAGTGAGACGCCAACCCTGTAAAGATCGAAAACATGTTACCCATAGTATTGTATCCATTTCCACCCCCATATACAATTCTGTCGAGGTAGGCTTCAGCCTGGGTCTGCCATGTTGAGATGTTGCCGAAAGTGGGGTTAGCCTGTGCAATCTGTGCGGACAATACAGGTATGGCGGGAGTTTTCGAATCCCAATTGAATACACCTTGGTAACCGGTGAGATTATATTGTGAATAGTAGGATTGCGCCTCCTGGAACAACGCAGACGAATTTGTGGCCCAAGAGAGGAATAGAGCTGCCATGGCAAGTTCGTCTCCGAATCCGGATGATGCATATGCCTCCCCCGCTTCCGGAACAGAGTTTTGATATTCAGTCTTGCGAGCGCTCGTAGCGAAAATGTATAGTGCTTCCGCGTGTTGTAAGAGTAGGGATGCATATGTGGAATTTTGAAGTGTCGCTGGCCCTGAGTAGGCATTTGAGAAGACACGGTTCTGGTATAAATTGGAGCAGGCAGCGAAAGCACCCGCAGCACCCGCAGCTGCGTCGGTTCCCGGGCTACGAGAAATTAAGGGAACGAATGGTCCAAAGTATTAAAAAGACTTTACCTAGTGACATTGATTTGATAGGATTTTCGCGGACCAGGTATATTCCGGTCACCTCCCCAGTAGTTGTTGTCTATGGTAACTAGGGGGCCGCATGAGAAGACGAATTGGGTGTGTCAATGGTGAGACGGATACCATCAGATATTTGAACAAAAAGAGTTTCGTTTGTTGGATGTGCCTTTGAAGGAGGTGAGCTCTTCGAGACGGTAGCTTACTCTACTGGCTTGGCTCACTTTCATGAGCCAATCAAGGCCCCATCGTAACATGGCATCAAGGTATGGTGTTTGGTTTGCCAAGTCATAGCCTGTGAGGCAACTGGTTGATTACGGTCACGGACAAATTCGCAAGCCTTACCCTTCCCATAGTCGGTTGCTCCCCAACATACAGACATGAGTGTGAAAGACTGACCGGCTGTGGTAAGCAAATGGAGGAATGGATGATGGGATACTGACCAAAGGAAAGGTACATTTAATGTAATCTGGCAGAGAAGATGAGAGACATAGATGGTTTAGGACTATTGAAACAGTACCTCCTGCATCGTAATATCCGCCAGTCAAGTCAAGTTTCACGTCTGAGCCATCAGAAAGGGCACTGTCGTTTCTCCACTTGACGCGGTTGCTCTCCGGGAGTTTACCGCTACGTTGGGCTTCGTAAAAGAACAGGAGATCGCCGAGCAGGGTTGACCATTGCGAATTTGGGACAGATCCTGCTGCGGATGGGATGGCTCCCGCTGAGACGCTTGGAGGCATAAACGGAGGCTGTGGTAGTGGTATCTGTGCCAGGACATGTCTGACGAGAAGTAGAATGGTAAAGGGTGTCCACATCATGAGTAGCGTACTCAGGACCAGTCGGACGCGCCGTTGTCTTTGTTCAACACACGCTCATCACGTGATTGGTAGTATTGGTCACGTGGTATCCTCGGATCGGACATCGGTCGATCGCGACAGAGCTCTCTTCCGCTCCGTTGACGGCCCGATGTGACCCGTCAGAGCAGATCTATATAAACAGACTTGGGCCATCGAATTGCGTCGTAGATATCGATGGCCCCCATCAACACTTGTGTCCTTGGTGTCGGCCTCGCCGGCTTGACCTTCCACGTCCCCTTCATCCTTGCTCTTCCAGAGCTTTTCAACCTCCACTCTGTCTTGGAGCGTAACCCCACGGCTCCTGGAGGTAAAATCAAGGAACGCTTCGGCGTCGAAACAAAGATCTATCGTACAATCGAAGAAGTTGTCAATGACAAGGAGATAGAACTCATCGTTGTCGGTACTCCCAACGACACGCATTATCCCCTTGCGAAGCTCGCCCTCGAGGCAGGCAAGCACGGTGCGCATTCTTCTTCTTCTAACTTTCCGAGTCTTTCTTCACAATGTCGCAGTCCTTGTTGACAAGCCCGTCACCGAGACTGTTGCTCATGCCAAGGAGCTGGCTGCAATCGCGAAAGCGAAGGGATTGGTGCTCTATGGGTACCAGAACAGGCGATGGGATTCTGATCACATTGCCCTCAAGAAGCTTCTTGCTCTTCCTCCCTCCTCTCCGCAGTCCCTCGGTAATCTTCTAGAGTTTGAGTCTCAGTAAGCACTTCCCAAACCCATTTTCGGCATCAATAACATGTGGTTCGCAGTTACGATCGATACCGTCCAGGAATCAGAGCATCCTGGAAGGATGGTGCTGGTGCTGTATTTGACCTTGGCTCTCACCTTTTGGATCAGGCTCTCAATCTCTTTGGCCGACCCGCAAAGGTCACCGCATTCGTTCAAAACATCCGTGGTGTGACGCGAGCCGATGTTGATGATATCGTGCGCGCATTCCAGATTCTGTCCTCATGAGTAAAATCTAATTGGGAGTTCACAGTTCACGATTTATCTTCACTACAACACTGGAACCCCCTTCCCCAACCAGTTCACTGTGCTGCTTCGTTCCCACATCCTATCTGTGAAAGCACCTCAGCTGCGCTACTCCGTTCGCGGCACGAAAGGAGTTTTCACAAAGTATGGCCTTGACACCCAGGAAGACGAATTGAAGAAAATGCCCGCCGTGAGCAGCATCTTTGAACCTGGATACGGTCGAGAACCCGAGGAAATCTATGGTACCGTTGAGAACTTCGGTGAGGACGGTGTGACTATCACCAAATCCATGTGAGAAATTTTATTTTACTCGTCGTAATCGGAGGTTGACTGGTGTTCCAGTTGGCCCTCAGAGGCCCCCGGGGAGTATATTGGCCTCTTCAAAAATTTAGCTGGAGCCATCCGGAACAATGAGGAAATGGAAGTCAAGTGGGAGCAAACCACGCAAGTCATTGAAATGATTGAGCTGATATACAAGAGCTCTGCGGAAGGGCGCACGTTGGATGTTCCTGCGCTGTAAAGTACAACTAGGGTTTAACTAGTAGAATGTAAGACATTACCTTCACGTGACTTCCACGTAGGTCCAAGATTATGCTGGCCACTGTCTTTGACGGTCACCACGATGTCCGTCCCCATTGTTGTCATCCGTGTCGAGTTTCCTGCAAATTCAGACGCCTTCAGCATTGAAGTCCCGGCAACTTCGACGGTACTCGATGTCAAGCAGGCCATATCTTCCGTGTGTGCTGGTCACCCTCGGCCAGAGGGCCAGCGCGTAATTTGGAGAGGGCGTTACCTGGATGATCGGGAGAACATAAGTGTGTTATGGCCGGTAAGACGCACACAGTGGGCTCCATACAGCTACTGTCCTCACTTCTCCTTAGTCTGTAGACGACCAACGTATTGTCCACCTTTCGGTGCGACCGTCAGCTTGGATCGGTGGCCCACCGGACGTCATTACATCCCCTTCCTTACTGTCCACAACCTCTTCTATCAACAATAGTCCTTTGACGGGGCCTCGACAATCCTCTTCCTCAGTTCCGCTCCCTGAGCCAGTCAACGATATTTTCGAATATGTGCGTTATAAGCACTCGCAGGCACTCCATCGTCTTTCCAATTCCAAGATGCCCTCCCCTAACCCACTTGAAGACGTGGAAATGAAGCGGACCGAGGCGAGACTGGATCTTGAGCGATTGGGATATATTTGGCCAGATATCCTAGATGCACCATTTCCCTCGACGGAACCCACCCCCACCAATACCCTGGACTACGGGATTGTTACAATTGAGTACGTTCATTCCATTTAGAAATGTATTTATTCCGTCTAAATATACTTTTAGTGGAAAGTTGTATCTTTCGCTTTTGACCCCAGGTAGCATCCCCTCCCCCTCGCAAGTGCACGCGCTTAAGATCCTCACCTATACCTTTTCAATCCTCTCATTACCGCCATCACAAGCATTGCCTACGCCGACTCCCACCGTCCCAGACACGCCGACTGTCGCCCCACATGTCAATGATCTACTTCAGCAGCTTGGTCTTCCAACACTTCGAGCTGTACCAAACGCCAACATCGATGTCGCTATTCAGCTTGACCTCGCAGGAGCACCAGCACTCCCTGAACATCCTGAAGGGGCCATTATCAGGGAGATCCCCATTCGTGCCCTCCTCGCACCATTGCTGATGGTAGTATTTCGAACGGTACTCCTACTCTACTTCTTCTCTCCCACACGCAAGCCCTTACTGGGGCTCTGCCTCATCGCATGGATCGTGTATGAGATGTGGACCCATGTCCTCATCCTCATTTTGCGTCCACCGGAGAGGGGGGGTGGGAATGGTGTTGGAGTCAATGGCGTGCATGCTGGAGGAGTGGCGGATGCTGTGCCTGTTGTACCCCCCGCCGCCGGTCTAGGCAACGATCATGGGCTTAACCCTCCAGGACCCGGAGGACGGACCCCAAACACTGAAGCAACTCGCGACGGCCAGCAAGTCCAGGGACCTCCGATACCGAGGCAGTCCAATGGGATTGTCGACAGCCTTGCTCTGACCAATATTCATGACGAGAACAAGTTACTCTGGCCCTTGCAACAACCCGTGAGAAGTCCTGCGCCGCCGACTTTACTCCACAAAATGTCCTCCTTCCTGTCGCTTCTCGCAGTCACATTACATCCGGAGGTGCATAATCGAAGAAGAGCTGCTCTTCGCCAACGGGAAGGGCGGCTGCGTACTGAAATGAATGTGATCGAGCGAGAGGTGGAAACACGAAACGATAGGGAGCCATTGAGTGAGGAGGAGCAGAGGGGACAGGTGTTTAGACAACAGCTTCAGCTTCAACACTTTCAACGGGCGACGTGGGTCAAGCAGTACATCGATCGCGTCAGGGACGATGATTGGATAGAGGAATAGAGGGGTAGATGAGTATCTACGTTTTGATATATGTATCCCTCTCGCTATATGATGCACCAATCCATATCCATTGATCTGCACGGAATAGGCGCACGCTGAGAGGGATACAAGACATTTATTCGCTCTCATCATCCTCGTCTTCTTCTTCGTCTTCATCGTCGACAAATCCATTCAGCGCAGGTCCACTGTCATCGGATTTGTCGTTATCGTCATCTTTCTCTCCTACGTCCTCGTCCTCCTCGTCCTCATCTCCCGCATCCCCTTTATCGCTCTCCCCTCCGAGCTCGATATCTTCTATGCTGCCCTCCTCGTCACCGCTTTCTATTGGGGGTTCTACATTTATCTGGTCTCCTTCATCTTCGCTTTCTCCTTCCACATATCGAGTTGGCTGTCGAATACCACCTGCCTGGATAGTAGTGATACTTTTTGATGGCAATGACGCGGGTGCCGTGGACGATCGCATTGCTACCTGCGACAAAACCATGTCGAGCTTTCCATTCAAGGAGAGTAAGCTTTCTTGCAGTGCCAATCGTGATGTAAGCGTAGCATGCAGCCCTGCTAGTCTGGCGACCAAGTCCGGCATCTAATGTGGGTGAGAAACGGCAAATAAGGACGTGCAGATATTGAGACGCACCGTCATCAGATGGCCGCTGTGTACGGTGAGCGTTGCTTTTATCCAAGTGATCAAGACTGTGCCTCTTTGTGAGCTAGCACCTCCTCCACCGCCTTTCATGTTCGCAGCTCTGGCACCCCTCCCTAGTCTCTCCACGCAAGCCAAGAGGAGTGGTACTGCAAGTTGGGGTGGGAGGCGCCTTACGGTATTTCGAATGAGTGCTGTATCAGAATGTGCTAAACAGGTTTCCAAAAGTCGTGAGTCGGAAGAATGTAATGCTTGTATAAGTGTCCGTGTTAGCGAATGCGCGGGTACGATATTGGGGGAATCGGGTTGTTTGTTGGGCCTCGAGGACATGCCCACTGCTTGGTCACTATCTGACTCTGAGCCCTTGTGTTCAGCGTCGGCGCCGCTCAGGGCCGAGAGGCGTTGACCGAGACTTAGTTCGGCGAGATTGGCGTCGAGGTTTCCCTCGATGTCGCGAGCTGCGAGGTCCTCAAGGGCTTGATCGTGTCCGAGCTCTACGCCGGAATGTACAGCTAGGGTCGAGGACTCTGCATAGCGGACATTTTTTGGTGCGACCTGGATCTATAAGAGAGGGAATAAATGAGGTGGACTCTGGTCTACTCACAGCGTCCGGGGATTGATTTTGTATCAATACTTGGTCGGGGGTGGGTTGATTATTCTTGCGCTTGGAAGATTTCGTGCGCGGTTTTTTCGATTTCGGGGCAGAGTCCATTGTATGCAGCAAGAGACCGAGCAGGGACGGTCAATGAGACTGGCGGGTGATCAGGACGACGTGCAGACGAAGAGCTGATCAAAATATTCGAAAGCTCGCGCAAAGCTCGGGTGCTATCTCGGGGCGTACAAGTCCTACTCTTCCTCCCCATTCACTTCCTTCACCAACTCCCCCCCTCAACTTCAAGCTTTGATTTCGGATTCTTCAGTACCGCACGATCTCCCAACACTTGCAGCGATCTCACAAGTGACAACGTGGTCAGCGGATCTCGTCGAATATGAACTACATTCAGGTGGGCACCAACCATCGCCGCTCTACATTTCAATACTCACATCGTTCTAGTTAGAGAAACTAGGTAATGATCTTGTCTTTGTTATGCGGCAATGGCTCAATCAGATGTACATTACGCAGGCGAGGGTACATACGCCACCGTCTACAAAGTAATTAGCCCGCCCAGCTCCCTTGAATCTTCTCTCACTTTATCGTTAGGGACGCTCGAGGACAACCAATGAAATTGTCGCTCTGAAAGAAATTCACCTCGATGCCGAGGAAGGTACCCCATCCACCGCCATCCGGGAGATCTCCCTCATGAAAGAGCTCAAGCATGTCAACATCGTGCGCCTCCATGATGTCATCCACACCGAAACGAAGCTCGTTCTCATATTCGAATACTGTGACCAAGATCTGAAACGGTATATGGATCAACATGGTGACCGCGGCGCCCTCGATCTCGCCACAGTTCGAAGTTTCATGTACCAGCTCCTGAAAGGGACCTCTTTCTGTCACGAGAACCGTGTCTTGCACCGTGATCTTAAGCCACAGAATCTTCTTATCAATCGCAAAGGCGAACTCAAGCTCGGTGATTTCGGATTGGCGCGGGCTTTCGGAGTCCCCGTCAACACTTTCTCGAACGAGGTATGTTTCAGGATCTTTGTCTGAGCGCATTTTCTGAGCGCGAACTCTAGGTCGTTACCTTGTGGTATCGTGCACCTGATGTGCTCTTGGGCTCTAGAACATACAACACGTCGATCGATGTATGGTCTTGCGGCTGCATATTCGCAGAAATGATCTCCGGAGTGCCCCTTTTCCGCGGTCGCGATAATCAGGATCAGCTACTCCACATTATGCGAATCATAGGCACTCCAGATGACCGTGTACTCAGGAAGATAGCTACTGATTCAGTAAGCCAGGAGAAAGGTTACCTGGGTTTACATCCAATGCTCATCTTCATAACAGCCAGAAATCACCATCAAGCAATACCCCAAATACCCAAAGATTCCCTTCCAACAAGTACTTCCTAAAGCGTCCCCTCAAGGTACTTCCCCTCCAAATTTCTGGTCAAATTTTTTTTGAGTTGACTCGCTCTTGGTAGCGATTGACCTGCTGGAGCGTCTTTTGCAGTTTGATCCTAGCAAGAGGATCACTGCCACTGAAGCGTTGTCGCACCCCTACTTTACATCGACGGCGAGCCCATCTTATGGTGCATCTCCGACCCCTGGCTTAATGCCACCCCCTCAATTCAACTACCCTCATCCTCACGCTCATCATCAACAGCCGCCCCAGCCACCACAGTCAATCATAGTTCAGCCTCCAGTCCAGCAAGCTCAGTACCCCCCTCAAGCAATGTACGCGCAACAAGACGCTGCACGTATGCAGGCTCAGGCGCAAGCTCAGGCTATGGCGCAGGCGCAAGCACAAGCACAAGCTCAGGCGCAAGCACAAGCTCAGGCGCAAGCGGCTCATGTTCAGGCTCAGGCGCACGCTGGGCAGCAAGCCTATGGGGCGAGTGGGTACCCGGCACAATATCAGCACCCCCGATAGTTTGTGTACGTCTGGAGCGTTGTTGTATACTGTCCGATTGAGGGGCAAGAGCAGTGTAATTGTACAATGTAGACCCTGTTGTAGTTGTCGACCACGTGGGATAGTGTTGTACTCCCATAAAAGCAAAGGAAAGGCAAAGACTCTGAAATTCAGCACACCTCGCTCGTCCTTGTCCACGACGATGTCGACGTTTGAATCTCTAGTGGCTGACCTGACCCGCGACGTCCATCGTGTACAGCCAAAGGATGCTCTCCAGTTTTGTGCGAATTGGTTCCAATCACGCTTGGAGGAGCAGCGCACACGCATCCGGGACGCGCTAGCCCAGCGTGGCCTCTCCTTCATTCACGAGCAGCAGCTCCCTCCAGACTTTTACGTTGACAGTCTGGTTAATGTTGCTCCTCATAGCACAACCCCTGCTACTCTCTCCCCGTTTTCAAACATCGCCTCCCAACGTCGCGCGTCTTCTCTGCCCTTCTCCCACAGCCCTTTTGGCACACTCAATGTACCCGGGAATGCTCTGCTCTCTCTCGATTCAAACGGTTCTAGCAATGGCATGGGCCCGCCCACTTTCACACTCGACGGTCGGGAACTCCCTCCCACGTCTCCCCTTTCCACCAACCCTTCCAACTCTTTTGCACGGTATGATGCCACATCCACGCCCACGATGTCCAACTCGCTCTCTTTGAGTCCAGGCGACTATCTACAAGCCCCCTCAGCTACCATCCTCGCGCGTCGGACATCTGTTAGCGCAGAACCGATTGCCGTTGACAGTGGTCACGATGATCCGCTACCCGTTTATCCCAAAACACCTGATCAACTTCGTCGGATCAAAGCATCCATCGCAAACAACTTCATATTCCGTGACCTCGATGAAGAACAGGAGACTGGTGTGCTGAACGCTATGCAAGAGCTCCACGTGAGCAAAGATGAAGTTGTCATCCGGCAGGGTGACGTAGGAGAATACTTTTACGTCGTTGAATCTGGCCTTTTCTACTGTTACATCCACCCTGAACCTTTGCCACCCACATCGCTCACCAATAACCCATCCTCCACTATGTCATCTCAATCCGAGAAGTTCCTGCCGCCCGGTTACCATCCTGTGTATGGTCGCAAGGTCATGGAGTGCAAGCCAGGAAATTCTTTTGGAGAGCTTGCTCTGATGTATGGTCATCCCCGTGCAGCGACTGTCCAGGCGATTGAGCCGTCGACGGTTTGGGAACTTGATCGTATCACTTTCCGTACGATCATATTGAAAGCTGCCCATAGGCGACGAACCATGTACGAACATTTCTTATCTAACGTCCCGCTTCTTTCTTCCCTCGAGCCTGGGGAAAGAAGTAAGATCGCAGACGCTCTCGTGAGCAGGATATACCCTGATGGAGAGGCGGTGGTTAGTCAGGGGGAGATGGGAGATACCTTTTTCTTCGTGGAGGAGGGAGAGGCGATCGTCACGAAGAAGCAGCGGGGCGATGATGACGAGTGGCAGGAGATCACGGTTGGTCGCCTCAAGAAGGGGGACTACTTTGGCGGTAAGCGTTCTATCAGTGAAGCATCGTTCCATACTAACGGATCTCTGCTGTGATAGAACTTTCTTTGCTCTTACTCTCGCCAAGAGCTGCCACAGTGAGTGCAGTGCAACGGAATGACCCTTGTCAGCCCAAGCTGAAAGTTGCGGCACTGGACGCGCCATCATTTACGCGACTGCTCGGGCCGCTGAGGGAAATAATGGAGCGGACGGCTGGAGAGAGCTATGGATTGGTGACGAGGAGTCTTCTCGCTGAGCCGAGGTCTTCTCGCTGAGCCGAGGTCTTCTCGCTGAGATGGAAGATAATGTGATTTGATTGAATTTTCGTACAGTATCATGTTTCATATACCACTAGGCTTGGGTTTTATTGTGTTGAAGTAAATAAGACAATATACAAGCCACATTCGGCCGAGTAGCCGATCATACATATGAGTAGTAATCTATTAGCTTAGTGAAGCAATAGAATACTACAGTATAATAGACAAGAGTAGTATTAGGAGTCTAATAGATCTAATCTATCTCTTGACCCCCATCTTGCCCACTCCTTGAGTCTACCAAGTTATCCTCTACTCGCTGCAAGATATTGTACTCGGTGTTGACTCGGTGATCCAACGTGCTGTGCTTGTCAATGTCATGTCCACAGACTTGTCGCGAAGGCAACAACGCAGTAACATCAAGTTGTGGAGTGGGAGCGCCGAGTTGGAGCAAGCAGACACCTTTTCTTCGTCGTTTTAGCTCGTTTCTCTGACTTAGCCTCTACGCCTGTCCGTCTAACGTTCATGAACTAGACAGGCTTTCTACCTGGCACCAGCAAGTCGCATTTCAGAGAATCCTTTGTGTTTAACTTCACGTTATCAGTCACTCCTTCTGCCTCACTCGTTTATCAACCATCCAGCCATGGACGGGCACAGCGGTTTCCACCGTCGTTTTCTCAATAAAAGGCAGGGCCTTGGTGGACGTGAGTAGAGTCATCTTGCATCAACGTCGAAATGCGTTCTCTGACTCGGATTGCCACTCCTCGCAGTCCTGGGAGGTGTCTTGTGAGTGCCAGAGATCCGTAGGAAGGTACTTGATCGCTAAGAAATCGCCTTTCACTCCAGGGGTGGTGGTCCCACACCGAGCTCTGTGAGCCCGGCGGCTTCGCAAACTCCTGCGGATCCCTTGGGTCTTGGTGGAATAGTTGGCGGTCTCACCAGCCTCGTCGGTGCTGCGCCCTCTCTCCTCTTGCCGTTGGGACCTTCCTCATCTACAACCCCAAGTACCTCCCTGACTCATTCTTCTAGCTCGACTGGCTCGACTACCACTTCAACTACTTCCAAGGTTACATCGTAAGTCCTTCAATTGATCCGTACGAAGCTCCGATAAAGATTACTTAGGACATCATCGACGATCACATCCTCGTCTACATCCAGCACTACTACCTCCAGCCCTACTCCCACACCGACTTCACCTGATGTGGTTTATACAACCACGCAGGGGCCCAACATCGTCTACATCACCAGTACGCCCCCTGCTAACCCTTCCACGGCGCCAGCCGCCAAGTCGTTCCTCCAGAACCCTTCCGAGGAGGGCCCCGTCTTCGCTCTCGTCGGCATCGCCGCGCTGGTCATTATCTTCGTCATCGCCACATGGACCATGCGCAAGCGTCGTCGTGACCGTCTCGAAAAGGATTTGGCTGCAGCCGTCACCTTCGATCCTACAGTGCCGGACCGTTTCGAGGTAGATCGGGAGAATTCTATCGAGAAACATCGTCTCAGTGGTAGTTCCTCGGGTCATGGTCACGGTGGTTACGCTTATGGTGTTCAGCCTGCTTACGCCGCACCTCAACAAGGTTACTATGGTCTGACTGGTTATGGACAATACCCCACTGCCGCTCCTTACCGTGCACCTTCTCCAAACCCAGTTCCGTACCAGGGTCCTTCGCCTGCTCTTCCGCAGCCGGCCGCACAGGGTGGTGCGAATCTCCAGCGCAAGTTCTCAGATCGTAAACCTGTGCCACCGCTCCTGCCCAACCCTGCGTACGATCCCTCCGCCACCCAAGTCTCCCTGCCGGCTTTCTACCAACGCTAGACTTCCGAAGAAAGCGTTCCTTTAACAAGAGTGCCAACCCTCGGAAGTCTTCAAGGTGAGACTTCCGATTCTCTGGACGCAATGATAACATGGTCTGATTATACCCCAGAAAAGTCGCAGAACTATTTGCGGCGAGTCGTTGGTACTAAATTATCCACATTCAGATACCCCCTTCCATATTTACCCTTTCCCCCCTCTTGTCGGTGTTGATCGTGATCTTCCCCTGATAAATCGCCAATAATTTCCTCGTGCTGTCGAGCGATGTTGGATTTAAATGATTGCTATCTCTTCATTCTGTTTTTATGACGCATAAACAGCTTGTCTGTCGCATTTTTCTTCTATCCTGGCTTGCTGTGCGTATCCAGAGATTTGAATCCTTGTCATCTATTGTTTATTCTCACCTCGTCCGAAGTCAAGTGATTGTATCGATATCTTGAATAACGGATCTGTTTTTTATGTTGTTTATTCTGTGAATGTAACGTCGAGCGAAGCAATACAATTCAGGCTACTAGTTCTTCGTATCTTCTCGGCCGCCAGGTTTGTGATCTTGGCCTCGTTGTCATCCACGGTTCGACGTCGATGCCGTTGTTGTGACAAATCATAGTGATCATCCCCTTGTAAACCTGGGAGCGTCTGTCGCGGGATGGAATAACAATGGCCACCAGGCATTCAACGCGTTATTCCACATGCTGAAAAACCAGGCTAAGTTGCAACCAAGCGAAAGAGAAGAACACGGGAAAACACTTGCTTCATGGAGGCCAGAACGATCGCGTTCTCGGTCATCATTGGCGCATATCTGATTGGTCCGACTGTGCGGTGTCAGCAAGAAACGTGTGTACTCGGAGGGGTTGCTTGTCCAGGAGGACATCATGCTTGGCGTACGGGCACACAAGGATACAAATCGCAACAGTCGTGCAACAGAAGCACATATTTACGAGGACCGGCCATCGTGCGCGGGTATCGTCTGTGCATGTCACGCAGACGAGGGTAGATACTATTCCAAAGGCTATCACACCGGATAGATAATACTCAGCGAGGTATGAGCTGACCATCGTCGAATCTCTTTCATTGCTTCGAACTGACCAACCTGTTCGACGGAATAATCTCCGATAGTAGATAGCCATTGATCGATACCGATTAGATTATTTGAGCTTACCAGAGATCGCAAACTGATTTTTCTCTGACTATCAGAAAGTGACTCGGGTGTCACCAACCAGAAGACTGCATGCATACCAGCGCCAGCGAGTCAACACTGAGAGTGGGTGTCGAATGACATCATGATCAGGTTTGGTGATCGTTGATCGATGATCGACATCTGATACGTCGACCTGACGAACCTCTTCGATGAGATAGAACACACTCGTAGTTGCGGGGACGTCCGGTTGAACACACAGAATCCTTACGATCGGGAGGGTGATCATGAGACTATGAAATTATTCGTTTATACTGAGGTGGACGGGTGGCATGTGGTATGTACAGCCATCTCCAACCGCTCGGTCCGGCCACGCCTCCGAGCTGCAGCTTGGAGAATGCCGAAGAATCATATTAAGCGAACGGTGTTAAATGACACGTGGAATTTGATGATGTGAACTGGAATGACGTCGATGAGTAATCCAAGGCCATCCATTTCCTAGTATGGTAATTCCGACTAGTCATCATGCATCTTGTCGTGCTCATACTGTACGTCCTTAAGTGAGACTGACCGAGACACTGTTCGCAGATTCGTAGGCTGTCCCTCTCCTTCCCTGCTTGTCGACCATGCGTTTGTTTTCGACCCCATTGCTATTTCCACTTGCTGTATTTCTTTTCTCCTTATGCTCTCATGCGACCCCTGTTCTCGATCAGTCTCCATCTCTGCTCCATTCTTCGCTTCATTACCGCGACGATGAGCACATGCACGTGCACTCTGGCCACCCCATGGCTCAGTTGAACGAATCTCTGATACTAGAGTGGCATCCCCCCCCCCCCCCCCCCCCCCCCCCCCACCCCCCCAACCCCCCCCCCCCCCCCCCCCCCCCCCCCCCCCCCCCCCCCACCCCTCACCCCCCCC